>CM076652.1:915082-927339 GCA_038496675.1 Rachycentron canadum
GTATGGACCTTTAACATCTACCTTTAGACCGTATGGACCTTTAACAGTCTCTGAGGCAGGAAATCCATTCCTGAAAGTCAATAGCTACCTTTATTTATTGACAACTGAGGAGAAGTGTATTTATTTATTAACGATGCATTTTATTTGAAACTGGCTGTAGACGAACCAGCCTGTTAAACCACTATGTCACTGGACTTTGGAGCAGGCAGCCGACAGTAATCTGCATGTCAGTAAATTCCTCTTGTAAAACGGGCCCCAGGTTCTGAGTCTGACCTGGTCTGGTCTGGTCTGGTCTGAACCGACCTCAGAGGGAAAGCTGTGCAGACAGTTGGTCTGAGAGCACATGTGGCTGCAGCTGTGGATACAGATGTGTCCCAGGAAAAACATGTTGGACCACAATCTGTGCACAAGCTGGAGTTTATTTTTACTGCTCTGACCTCGCAGCAACTCACAAGAATTACCAAACCCCCCGTTGCGGGGAATATTGCGGTTATCACCTTGCTCCTGTGTGAGGCTGCGTCGTGATTTGCTGACAGGAAATGGTCTGTTAAGCTGCGAGTGGAGCCGTGTGACAGGTGCCAAACCTTTTTACTGCAGAGGAGCAAGACAAGCCTGAATAGAAGTGGTCATCCTCCATGGCCCCTCCGCCAACCTTCCCTCCTCCCTCCTCCTCTTTTCGCCCCCTGCTGATTTTCTGAAGATGCCAACCTAGTTTTTGAACAAGAGGAAGTCTTCATTCTCTGAGGCTTCCTCTGCAGATGCAACAGCAGGGGGCCTTTCTTGATATCTGTGCCATCCAGAAACACCCCAGAATATTATCACACGGCGTTATGTAAATGTTATTTTACCATCTGCATCACGGGTGGAAATCCTTTATTGGAGGAAAGCAACTACTCACTAAACCGCTGCTAATCTCAGATAATGACTGTTCCCTGACTTGGTTTAGTTTGTGAACTTCATTCAAACCTCATTCAGGCTGCAGGAGCGTTTCCAAGACATCACATCGTCTCACACAACAACACATTCAAACACAATGAGTGTGAACTCGCCCACAGATGTTTATTACCAGCGTCTGTTCGTAAAAAAACAATCACACACACATGTTCAATAACACACAACAACACACAACTATTTTATTATGGTGCTATATGATGTTGCTTTTTTTTAATCACATATATTGTATATGAGTCTGCATGACATATACTGGTCACACTTTCATTTTAATCACCATCAATATGTATAATATAAAGTGTCATCAGGACAGAACTGGGACACAGCTTTCATGTCAAGTACTTTCCTGACAGAGTGGGAACATTTTAGGAAAGTCAGGACATTCTCACTTTTTCACACTTTCAAAAGCTAGTTTGAGTGTTAAGACCTGGTGTTAGGGTTTGGTTTTCAGTTGTGATGGTGAGACTTAGGCTCAGGGGCGGTGAGGACATTGTGACACCTTTTAAGACCTGGTTTTAGGGTCAGAGGTCATGCATTATGTCAATGTCCTCACAAAGATGGAAGGACACACAAACCTACTTGTCCTTCTATTTCCCAGGTGTTCAGAGTGACGAACTCCAGACTCAGACTCAAGTGACTCAAGTATTTCTCTGGTTATTCTGGTTTACAGTGTTTTTATCTAGAAAATAAGGAGAAATTCACTGTGTTTTTAGTTTCCTCTTGTTCTCTGAGCTACTATCCCCTATTACAGTGAACAGAGTCTTTACTGAGTCACAGATATAATGAGCTGAGGTCGAGCTGATCCTGTTTTTTTTGTTGCCATTATTTTCATTACAGACGTGCAATGGATCTTGGGATATGTTGTAGTGTGAAGGATCCTTGGTTGGAGCCTTTGTTTCCCAGGGAAAGGACACATTTGTCAGCTGCATATGAAGGAGCCTTTGAAATGGGACGGTCCAAATTATATTAGAGCTGATGCCTCGAGATGAAAAGTTATTACAATTCAGATGAACTGTAATAACTTTAGCATGTAGCATGAGCATCATGACAGATCTCATGATAGAGTCAGAGATAAAGTCAGAGATCATCAAAGTCAGTGAGATTCATCCTCTGGGGAACACGAATGTCTGCATAATATCTCATCAACCAGTTTGGATAATTCAGTCAGAGCCTGTGAGGTCCAGACTGTAAAGGTCAGATCATTTATTTGCTTTTATTCTGATCTTGTTAACCTGTGGAGAAGACAAATGACAGTTTATTTCTCATCCTGAGAAATAAACCCAGGATGATAAACCCTGTGGACTTTGTTCTGACACAGGTGTTATTACTGAGACCAGGTTGACTAATACGACCCTGAGCTCTGTTCTCCTCAGTGTGTGTTTTAAATGACAACTGGACTCATGCATTGTGTTGATCTGGTCTGTGAGCACACACACACACACACACAGACACATCAACACAAAGACTCTGATCTGAGCTGACAGTTTAATTTGGGCCCTGCTGGCTGACGGTGTTTACAGCCTCTGTTTGAACTGAGAAGTTGTTGAGTCGGCCTCAAAAAAAAACAAACATGAAATGAATCATGTCATAAACGAAGGTCTTGTCTCCAGAAAAGGACTCAGACAATCAGCAGTTTCACTCCTCAGAGAGCCACAGTGACGGTAATGACGGAGCAGATGCAGCATCAATTTCAGCCTCACTTTTGTTGCAGAGAGATGAGATTTCTCTGCAGCTTCTCTGAGTCAGAGCTTTACTGCTTCCTGCTGCTCACACAGAAACACCTGGACGCTTTAGGATAATAAAGACGCTGATGCTGGGGAGCAAACAGGAAACAGAGTTAGTTAGCTTTAGGCTGCACATCGGTTTAGACCGTCAATAAAAGTGGAAGTAGACTCTCCACCCCTCACTCCTCCTCAGCTCCACCTTCTCCTCCGAATATGGTTTCTACTGGTTTAAAAAAACCAAGATGGCCGACGGACAAATGACGAAATGAGGCTTCAGAGCAGCAGCTGACAGACGATGGTGACGTCATGAAGGGACCAGTTTTATTCTCTGCTGATGCTCTGACACACTCTGTGGTCATGGTAATAAAAAAATCTTTATTTCCTGCCTCATACATCCCACCACTGACAGGTGCCATGGTAACCAGATAATCACCTGTCAGTGGTCATAATGTTATGGCTGATATTTGACAGACGGTGGAAAACTCCCACAGTCTCGGTTCCTGTTGTCTTGGCCACTAACTACTGATCTGTTGGTAGCTTCAATCGTCCTGAGTGGAGATGAACTTTTCCTTCTGTCTGTAAAATCAGAGCAAGAAGCGCTGAGAGGAACAGGGTGGATTTATGCTGTTGTTTAAGATGCTGCTCACAGTTTCCTACAGTCTCCTCCTGTTCTGTGTCTCAGCTCTGTGTGTAAAGATAAAAAAGAGCCTCCCTGACCTCCATCTACAGAGAGGTCAGAGGTCAGTCACAGAACTGCAGCTCTGGAGCGCACAGTGACTAAAAATCTTCCTCACAGGCTGGAGTTTGATCCCAAATCCTCGGACGGGCTGTCTGAGGCAGCAGGTCCCAGGCTGTTCAACCTATGGCCCTTTAAAGGGAAAGAATATCTACTATGAGCTGTGAGTGGCTGGAGCCAGTAACATCCTGCAGTCTCTGCTGGTTGATGGTGTCAGATGGCGTCTGCTGCTGCAGCTCTGTCCTTGGACAACGACTTTACAGGAGACCTGAATGTTCCATTTCTCTTTATTTTAAATTAATTCTGATTTATTTTTGGCAGTAAATGTCTCTAAAATTTGCTAAAATTATTGAAAAATATATTTATATTTTCTCTGTTTGTCACATCAGATTCAGCCTGGACACAGAGACGATGGAGGAAAGTGTCAGTTTTATTTCATATCGTGTGTGTGATGTCAAAACGACATCAACAGGTCTTTTCTCTGTCTATTTTTGATGCTAGACGCGTCAGATGGAATAATTAGGCAAGACACCAAATCTCTAGACCAATATTTCTCAAACTTTTCAGACCAAAATAAAACTGAGAGACCACCTGACTCCCCCCTCCCCAACAGGGCTGCTGCTGCAGTAGAGCTGTGGAGAGCTTCATCTGCATTTTGATGACGACCTCTCAATGTTTTACCAAATGACGTTAAACTGTCGACTGATGAATCTACGTGAGGAGACAAACAGTCGGTTACACTGAAGAACAACAACACTGTAAAAACACAATTAAATGACAGTGTTGGCTGCTGTGGATCACACGGTGCAGCTCTGGCAGTGTGTTCGCTCTGACTCATGGCCGCCAAAATGAAAATGGAGATGTTCTGCAGTGGGAAACAGCCAAGGTCTTTAAGTCGAAACGGGGTCTTTGTTACAGTTGGACTGAGCCGGGCCGGGTGTTCACCCTGGTCCCTTAGTGCTAAGCTAACCAGCTGCTGGTTGTAGATTTATATTTACCATCATGCAAAAAGCTGCAGGATTCAGCTGAAGAAGAAAAATAAACAATATAATCTGATGTCAAACAGTCTACTCTGCTCTGTCTGAATACATTAACATGTATTCTTTCTCTTCTCGCCTCATGAAAACCTCCATGTATCTGTGCAGGTGGAACTGAAGTGAAATTTACTTCAATTTTGCTTTAAGAGAAGAATGAAACTCTCATCTCAAACTCTCAAAAGAGTCTAATTATGACTGAGTCTGTGTCTGAGCAGCACAGATGACGGCATCTCTGTAAAAACTTTCCACCTTTGATGCAGTAAATGTGAAGCTCGTCCTAAAAAAAGGGGAAAAGTTGTTTTGGTCGTCTGAGTCACATCTTTAGATTAAAACTGTCATCTGACAGATTGATGTAGTCTAAATGTCAGACAGTGCAGAGCTGTGGTGACTGAGCTAACCCCACTGTGCTGACTGATGCAGCACCTCCTGCAGTCGCTGAATAATAAAATACAACTGAACAAATGTAAACAGGCATAAAAAGACGGAGTACAATTCAACTGTTCAGGAATAAAAAAACATGATGTTTTTCTATCACAATGAGTGAAATAATCAGTCAACACCCTGACAGTCGGGGAATCACACATCACAACCTCAGGAACCAATCCTGTCAACTTGTGGGTCAAGGGGGTGGGGCTAAATACCTGAAACCTGGTCAGCACATAGAGCTAGTGTTAGCATTAGCACAGCCACTAATGCTGTGTCAGTCATTGCCAACTACGAGCTAACAAACAACATGAACGGATGCTAACTATGCTAACTGCTCTGATCTGTCTGCTGGTCTCTGATTCTAACTCACTAACTTTAACTCACTGTGGCATTGCTAGTTAGCGATAGCAGCATTTGCTGAACACGTTTGTAACATTGCTAACAGCAGTTAGCTAACGTCATCATGCTACTGTAGCCTCACTGATGAAAACAGACATGAACATGAAGGAGATGAAGTGAAGCTGCAGTGGAGGCTCCGGCTATTAGTTATTGTTCAAATCAATTAGTATCAGTTTAATGATCTTTCATAAAAACAACTGCATGATGACTTTTAGTGTTGAAAGCTCATCTTCAAGTTGAGTTTATACAATTTCAAATTATTTTTACAGTGACAAACCTACAGAAGAAAACGAGGCAGGTGGTAATTGGTCAACTTGGACAGATACTTTGATTGATCAGATCTCAGTTTTGAATCTGATCTTTCGATCGGATTCTTTTTCTATTTCAATTGATTTCATCTTTGTGAAGTGTTAGTACAAACAGCAGTATATTGTAATGATCCTGTTTAAAATCCCAGGGCAGAGATGAGTTTTCTAGGTTCCAAACCAGCAACCCTCCGGTCATGAGGCTCTCATAACCACTCTCCCTGTCAGCCAATAAGATTTAGGGAAACTTAAACAATTGCCAAACTGTCAAAAGACATTAAGGGTGAGCTCAGCAGTCATCGCTTTCATCTCGCCTCCATCTTATCAGCTCCTCTGTGCCCATCTCTTATCTCACGTCAACCTTATTACATCCCAGAATAGTTTCACAGGAAGTCTCTCATCCAGCAGCATAATTGACAGGTACAATTTAGGCATCTGGGTTCACACACAGAGCGCTGGGTGAATTATTTTGCTAATTGTGAGTTAGCTGCACACAATCAGGCTTCAGTCGGTTCGAGCTGAGAGCGAAGGTGTGAAACAGCTAAACCCTCTGATCGCACAAAAATAGGAGCTTTTATTTTGACGTCTCCACCTCCACAGAAGAGACCAGGGGTGAGTAGGACGGTCGTTTTTAAAAGTTATAGTTAATTAAAAGTTAAAAGTTATATTATTAAAGTTGAAACATCTGTATCAAGATGAAACAGATGTTTTCTGACTGTAACATGTTCCTCTGGTCTCTCGGCTCCTGGTTGTTTAGGGGCCAGTTCTCCCGGGAGAAGCTTCTTAACCCTTCCTTTAAAGTATTACAATAAATGACCATATATCGTCTCTTCTACTTTAACTTCAGAGACTCTGGTGGACTTGTTCAGACCCGTGCCTGTTCCTTACCGTTACTTCCTGCCTCGCGTCCCGTAGAAACCTTGGCACTGTGATGCTCAGCTGGAAGCAGACTGGGTGGGTCGAGTGGTTTTCATGGCAGCGCCCCCGACCTTGAAATAATAGAGAGACCAAATCATTTGTTTGCTGAGGACTTCGTTCCATACTAATTCCAATCACTGTTAATCAGCCATTCACTCTGATTCATCTAGTGCACAATCAGCCTGAGAGTAAACAAGTTCACAATGTGGCCGAGCAGCAACCACATAAAAGCGTCTGCCTCTGACTCATTACAGAGATAAAAAGAAGTTTTCCAAGATTATTTTATTTTAAAACTTTTAAAAGCATGTTCTTCTCATCATTACATCTTATTGCCAAAGTTGTGCTGTTTTAGAAGATTTGTTTTGGACCAAGTGTCAACATCATCCATAAATGGTTGATCAGACTCAAAACTTTACATTTTAATTTTAATTGCCCGTTGACACAGTGGGCCCCTGGGGAACTGACAGTGAAGTGATTCAACTGGGCACCAATGTGAGTCCAAACTGATGATGGATTTGATGAATAAAAAGGCCACAGTGCTTTCAGGCTCTGTCTCTGGGGCCTGAGCAGGTTCGTCTTGAGGAAGGTCATGAGGTTTCCATGTGACTGCACTCACTGTCATGGTCTTTTGGTCTCTATGAACAATGACATGACACTGTCATTTTCTGAGAAACAGCTGCTCTGTTTGGCCTCAGGCGTTTTGAAATGAAACAGACTGTGGATCAGGTCGAAGTCACCTGAAGACGCGAGCTGCAGCGTGTCAACAAAACACTTCACTCACTTCCTGCAAAGATGAGTTCAATAAGTGAAAAAAAAAAAAGAAAAGAAAAAAATCAAAAGCTTTACATCAGTGACGCTGTTCAATATTTTATTCTCGTTGCTCTTATTTTGAAGGCCACACATCTTCCTGTTCCTTATGGACCACATCAATACCATGATCACATCAGTGTTCATCAGGGTGTGTTTTCATGAACAGATACAGATTATTGGTCTGTTTTATTTACTTATTTTTTTTATTAAAGGGATGAAGTGACTTTCACCTGGATTTAAGCTTTTGTCGACTTGTTGCCCAAACTTTATTTCTCCTGCTTCTCTTGTGATGATGACAGAAAAGCTTAAGGGGAGAGAGGATGTCACCCTCATTCATCAGTTAGTCAAAAATAAAGTATATTAAGTTAAAGTTTACTGTGTTTTGGGACACAACCCTGACTGCTGCTCTTAAAAAAAGAAGAATTTAGAGACTGGTCAGTATTTTACCAGCGGTCGACTGACACATGATGTCACATGATGAAGTGATTATAAGATGTGATGATAAAGATAAATGTTGAAGGTCCATACAGTCTAAAGGACTTCTGGAACTTTGTGATGTCACAACAAAACAGTCACCACCCTCAGCTGTGTCCACAAGCCCCACCCAGATTTGGTTTCCACTTGTTTTAACCCAAACCATCATCTGCGACGTCACCATCAGTCTGAGCTGCTGCTCTGAAGTTTGTCATGTCTGTCGGCCATCTTGGTTTTTTGAAACCAGTAGAAACCATCTTTGGAGGAGAAGGTGGAGCTGAGGAGGAGTGAGGGGTGGAGCTGACCTGCTCTGTACTCTATCCTGATTGGGTGCTACAGTCTGTCAATCACACTCCAACAGCATTTCCAGAAGTCTCCGTTTTATGGCTCCAACCTCTTGAGGAATGTGGACATCAGGTGCAAACATGATGCTTCTTCAGGTGTATTAGTGTGGATGAGGCCTCAGATCAAGCTGTGGTTTCTTCAGTAGAAGTTTTAAAGCCTCATGTATTATTTAGGTTAGTAAAAAGTTTAGCTGATAGCTGAGAGTGAGGGGTCTGCAGGTTTCACCAACTACAACAATTATTCCAGAGACAGTTTCAAAATGAGTTAACAGAGATTCTCTAGGGTTCAATATGACGCTCGACTGATTCTGCAGATAAAGCTGGAGATGAGGAATTAATTTTGTGCACAGCCTCTTAAGAATCATGAAATTACACCTGCTTCAGAGCAAGTCTGGCTCCAGCAGAGGTCAGTGAAGGCGACTGAAGTCCACCGCCGCCGCCGTCCACGTCCAGACCCAGACGACGTCCACGTCCGGACCCGGACGACGTCCACATCCAGACCCGGACGACGTCCTGTCCGGACCCGGACGACGTCCTGTCCAGACCCAGACGACGTCCTGTCCAGACACAGAGCTATAACAGATATTAATTGAATTATTAAATTTTGATGAAGAGTCTCTTCAGCTTTTCGTGCTTTCGCAGCAGCGGCCATGTGATGCTTCTCAGCCAATCAGTGCAAACCAAGTCAGTGGGCAAGATCCAAACGCAGAAGAAGAATATAAAAAGAAAGAAGGAGAAACAGGTGTTAAAGCTGCACTAAGATGTGTTGAGTTTGTTTATTAAAAAATGCTTGAGACTGTTACGATGTGAGTCTGAATTTTAAAGAAACATCCCTGTGCATCAGAGTCAAAAGACAAAGTGAATACATGAAGCTGTTCTTTACTGATAAAAGGAGGAGAACATGCTACTTCCTTGCTTATTCAATTTAACATTATTCATATAGTTACTTACACACTTTCCTAATAACTAACTTGTACACTCACCTACTTCCTTGTGCACTTACTTAATTCCCACTTAATTGTACTCTACACTCTTGCCTACATACTTTAATACTAATTTACTGACTGTACACCTACTTTCCTTGTATGCTTATTTGCCTATACACTTAAATACTTCCTCGCTCACCTACTTGTTAAGTGTACAAATGTGTAAGCAAATAAAACTACAGTGGAAGCAAATAAGTGTCTGGCACCATTGTTCCAAAGCTAGTGAGGTGGTGTTCAGCTTCATGAGGAGCTAAAGAAGTGGCATCAGCGTTATGTGTGTCGGACTGACGAAGACGATCAACCTCAGTAACAGACGGGTTCGATGATGTGCTCAGCAGTTGTGCTTCGAGGTGGAAAAACAAATCTGCATGAAGAGGAGGATGAGGAGTCGTGGGCGGAGGAGGTGGAGCTCTGCTTCAGCCTCAGGCCCATTTCCTGCCTCCTCCTGTCACCTCTTATCAGCCGGTCAGGGTGTGATTGCTGAGGAGGAGTCTGCGGAAGCAGAAGGTTAACATAATGTTTGTGTTTGGCTTCGTGGATATGAGATCTGCTCTGATAACAGAGTGTTTTCTGGTTCACGGTGGGTGGGATGATGTCTAACGCTGTCTCCACGGACAGGAAGTGTTCATTTCCTCTGCATGCTGAAAGTAATTACCTGGCTGTGATTGTTGTATGAGCGCGATGTGATTTCACTAATTTAGTTTTTTTTTTCAGGCTGATAATATTTTTATCTCACAGGAGGCGGAGCCATGAGAGGCCGTTCCTGACGCTCTATTCGTTCTGTCAAATCCTCGGCCGGGGATGGAACCTAATTATTTGGTGACACCTCCTGTGTTTCCTCCAGCGTCAGCATCAGGGCAGCATTTCTAATTCCTCTGTTGGCGACAGTCACTAGATTCATTCCTCAGATTGGAACCATCTCAGGACAAAAAGGTCAACCCTTCAAACTCTCCCGTCTCCATCTGATGAGCTCACAGCTGGAAACTCAATATCTGGAAAATAAGCATTTATTGAACTAACTGCTGATTTTGCAGACCAATCAAAAACATCGTCAATAATGAAAATAATCACTAGTGCAGATCAGTGAGAAGAAAGAGAGGAGATGTAAAAACTACACTGAGATGGTTTTTAGTTCTTAACACCACAAAGCTTCTGATGGAGATCAACCCTGGAGATTAAAATGCAGGTTGGTTCTGTTCTCATTTGCTCGCTCTGTCAAAAAGCCAGATATTTTCAGTGTACTGAATAGTTCAGCTCCTTAAAACACCTTTTACTGTTTTGAATCTAACACAGTAAACTGTGTTTCTTCTTGGAACAGCGGGAAAACCTCTGTTTCAGAAGATTCAGGCTTTAGTTTCCAGCGAAAAAAAATGATGAAAATCAGGTTTGCACACAACTTTATAACTGTCATGGATCAGTGTCAGCAAACTGCAAGAGAGTCCTCAAACTCCTCAGTCTTCAGAGCCTCCTCCTCCTCCATCAGGTCTTCAGAGCCTCCTCCTCCTCCATCAGGTCTTTAGAGCCTCCTCCTCCATCAGGTCTTCAGAGCCTCCTCCTCCTCCATCAGGTCTTCAGAGCCTCGTTCTCCTGATGGAGGAGCTGTTTGTTTCTCCTTCAACTAGAGAATCAGCTCTTTCTAACAAGCCCTGATTTGTCCTGTGTGACACTGACTTCAGTGATAAACTCATGAAGGAAGTTAGTTCAGATCTGGATCAGTCTGATCAGTCCATTTTCATCCTCCATCTTTGATAGAGACGTCTAGAGTCACGTCTCTACATTGGACGCTCCTATTGGCTCCAGTGGGTGATGTCACAGCCAATCAGAGTGTCTCCTTCAGAGGCCTAGCTGTCAGCTGCTTGTAGCCAAAGTCAATGGGATCAATCCTGTATTTTTCTGATCTCAGAGTGAGGAGAAGTTGCTCTGAGTTTATTGTAGTGACAGAATAAAGACAGAGAGACATGGACAATCAGATATTTAGAGCTTTAGAGGCTTTGGAGCTGATTTTTCATCATTACTGCTCCAAAGAATGAGCAGAAGATGAACAGATTCTTCCTGATAACTTTCTATTTTTAGAAAATCCCCAGTCAGACTGTACATTCCATTAAATGAATCTCTCTCTGTCTCTCTGTCTCTCCAGTGCAATAATAATTTATTCTGATGAGATTATCTCTCATGAATCAAACAAACTGGTTCAGTATGAAGCTGTGAACCTGTGATGACCAGTCGTCACTGGTCTGATGTGTTACAGAGCTGCTGCTGGTCACAGTGATTTTTTCTGATTACTGACTGAGCAGCATGTAAACAGGACACATTATCCCTTCATCTGATTTACAGCTCATATAAATACTTCCATGGGAATTGTCCATGGGATTGATTTCATTTGGAGAAAAAAAATGGCTCATGTAACCCGAGTGTTCATCCCCTGGTCCTTCCTGTTCTCAGACAGCATCAACACTCTTTACTCTGCTGTCAGTCCGCTTCTCATCCCTGATCTTTGTTTCCACAAGACGACATGAATGGTTGGGCCCGCATTTAACTTAAAAGGTCCGGACTTCATATTTGATATTCTCCAGTCATTTAATTTGAACTTTTTAAAAAAATGTATCTGTGGTTTTAAGAACCAAAAACCATGTCAGTGTAGTTTCCATCTCCTCTCAGGCTGAGCTCTGAGCTCTAGGAACAACAGGTCAATCAGCCAATCAGAGAAGAGGATCTGAGCCAAACAGAGGAGAGGATCTGAGCCAATCAGAGGAGAGGATCTGAGCCAATCAGAGGAGAGGATCTGAACCTCTCTTCTGAGCAATCCAATAAAAATATGTCATATTTCAGGTAAAACACCCAGGTGGGCAGTGGTTAAGGACGTGGCTGAGGGCGGTGACTGCTTTGTTGTGACATCACAAAGTTCCAGAAGTCCTGATGGCTGGTTTTAAGGCTCAGTTTCTGAATCCAGGCTGTGAGCATTTCTCTGTGACTGAGACATTTGATACTTTCACTGTATTAATATAGAACCTAGACCTGCTTTATAATCAGAGACCACATGGAGGTCTACCTTTAGACCGTATGGACCTTTAACATCTACCTTTAGACTGTATGGACCTTTAACATCTACCTTTAGACTGTATGGACCTTTAACATCTACCTTTAGAC
>CM076652.1:927439-945717 GCA_038496675.1 Rachycentron canadum
GTATGGACCTTTAACATCTACCTTTAGACCGTATGGACCTTTAACGTCTACCTTTAGACCGTCATGTTTAGTAAAAAGTTCAGTGGGCGACCTTTGACCTCTATAGCTATATTATATTATATTTTGTTGTCCCATCCATCCTCCTCAATGGTCGTCTTCTTATTTCTCATCTGGACTTTTTCTCAAGTATTATTTTCAGTATTTTGATGGATTTTTATGATTGAAGAAATTGTGAGATTTTGTGCAGTTTCATCACTTCAGACATTAAAGTTACTGCCCCTGTTGTAGAAAACTGCTGCCGAATGTGAGAGCTCGGCATCAGAGAACTCCCCTCTGATCCTCTGCTACCGTCTGATCTCTCTGACTTTCTGTAATTTACTTTTTCTCAGAGCACACTTCAACTCATCATGCTGTGCTGTCCTCTTCCTCTGTAAGTGCTTCCCTGCCAGGTTTGACAGAATAAGTTTCTGAACAACACTCAGCAGCTTCATCTGGAGGAGACAGTGAATGTGTCCACAGAGATTTTCAGATGAAGTCCTCGACTCGTAGAGAAGGGACAAATTCAAACATGATCAATCAACCTGCTAAATGATGCTGCGCAAGTTGTCACGATAATAATATTGTAAAATAACAACAACAACTAAATTAAATGATGCTGCACAGTAAAGTGGTGGAGGTGGTTGGTCTTAACAGCTGCACCTCCACCTCTGCTGCAATTAAAGATGCAGCGCTTCAGGCGCCTCTCTTCTCAAACATTCGTGGGAAGGAGGCTCCAGCTGTTGCCGCGGTAACCCTGTGTCGGTGGATGAGGATGCAGAGAGACGATTGGCCTAATGGCTTTTTCATCCAACCACCTCGGGAAGACGGAGCTTAGAGTGTCATCAGTCGCACTCAGAGGCTGTTGGAGAAGACCCAGCTGTTCACCTGAATGGTCAGGAACGCACCGATTTCTTCAAAAACAAAGTTCCACCATGATGGAGGCTTTATCTAAAACATCTCTGTCTGCCTTCAGTTTGTCTTTGATGCTTTACTTTTTCATCATTTTCCCATAGACTTCAATGCAATCTGCCTTCTTGTTCTAACCAGTGGAGTCGCCCCCTGATGGCCATTCGATAGAGTGCAGGTTTAAGGTCTATCTGAGGTCTCTCTCTTCTCTTCATTAAACACCACAAATAGAAATGATATGGCAGCAAAAACCAGCAACACAGCCTGAGGATCACGCTGTTACATCTAAGTGTTGTGTTTCAGCTAAAGCTACAACTGTTAAAACCAAGGACCTTAAAACCTCAGGTTATTGGGAAAAAAAATTAAATGTTATCAAGGTTGCTAGGCAACAGGAGCCATGCTTTTGACACAGTAAGGGCGGGAACAGCTGAAGCAAAAATCCTCCATAGACCATATTTCAACCTTTGTGGTCAATGAAGGACCAGACCTTCGTAGACCAGGTCCTCAGATTGTGTATTTATCTGGATCCCGAGGAGGTGATGGTGGTGAGGGATGACACTGCAGCTCCAGACCCATCAGACCTGTGTGCTGGAGCAGACGCTCACCTTTGATCCCTCACCACAGAATTGTTATGAAATTCCTCCCCAAATTCATGATTTTCTGCAGCACAGCAGCTTTGATCTTTTCTCTACAATATTCACAGAGGTTCTTCTTTTCTGCCACTGTGGCATTAGGAAGATTTTACATGTGATGACGCGCTGCACCACAATCCTGTTTCCTCAAAGGAAAAAACTAACTCTGGTTCTTCACATGCTCACAGGAACACTTGAATACGCTCTAATGTCAAACCACAACAATCCTCCATCACTATATGACAATCAGCTCACCAGGTTCCATCATCCTGACAAGTGGGCTCATCCTCTGTGCACCATGAATGTGCTTAATGTATTTAACAGAAACTTCATTCAGAAAGCCATCTCATACTTGATTTTGTGATGTCACAACAAAGCAGTCACTGCCCCCAAGCACCACCCACCTGGACCCACCATCCAACCTTGATGATCAAAAGAAGCCTGAAGTTAAAATATGTGACCTTTAATATAAAACATGGACCTTTAAAACTGCTGGGCAGGATCACCAGAGGCATCAGGTTCATCCTCTGGGGATCATAAATGTCCAAAGATATATAAGCAGCTGAGGTGTCCAGGATTTATCCCCCTCTTACCCAATGCATGCTGGGAAGCATTCCTCCACCCCCTTGGAGATGACTCAGCCTGCAGAGGGTAGTTTCTGAGTGGTGGAGGACAAATATTTCTCTGGAGCTTTCTACCATATGACACAGCCTTCATCAGCAGATGGGTTTTGTCCTGTTGACATGTGATCTCTGAAGCTGCAGCAGCTCCTTTGTCAGCATTTCCACTGATGAGGAACAAGTAATACGACTGAAAGCTCATTTGGCAGAAGCCTTTGTGCAGAGCGACGTACAGGTGAGGAGAAGTAAGAGTGAAATTAAGTTTAACTCAAGTAACAAAAGCCTGGCACATTAGTGGCACATTGGTGTTGAGTACCACTGGTGAAAGACCAGAGACAGTGGGGTCATGTCCTCTGCTTTTATTTTGGAAATTGGGGCTTTTATCCTTCAGGTTAAAATGCACACATAGTGCTGATTAAAGTACAAGCCATTTAAACAGTTTAGACCTTTAAGGCAAATCAAACCACCTGATTTTGACCTGCAGCTGTTCTTCATTTATCCTGCAATGAAATAAGGTCAATAAGCTGCTCTTTAATTTGTTCAATTTGTCTCATAGTCTCATGTGAACTCGCTCTTTAACTCTGAACAGAAAATTGTATTATTTTCTCCGGCCTGTCTGCACCAAGACCACGAAGGGACGGAGGAAGAGTCACTGACGTCTTCAGCAAATACTGGTGGGACGTCACTATGACAATAACACAAAGGTTAGGCTGCACAGACGTAGATCTGTATCTATATCATCATTCTGATTCTCATAGATACTTGATGACGAAGATCATGGCTTCAAGTCCAAACCCAGATCTGTTCAGTTCACATTGATGTAACAACAGAAAAGCAGCAAAAGCTTCAACAAGCTGGAAGCAGAGAAAATGACTGAATTAATTCAGTGATTATGAGAAGAAATCAATCAATCAATAATCTATCTCTCAATCTACCTTTAGACTGTATGGACCTTTAACATCTACCTTTAGACTGTATGGACCTTTAACATCTACCTTTAGACTGTATGGACCTTTCACGTTGAGTGAACTGTACTTGTCCTTGTTGACTGGTGCACTAAAGGGATTCTGGGTCTAAGCTGAGTGATTAACATGTAAAGTAAAGAGAACATAAACAAGCTCTGGTTGTCTAATCACTCCTCCACCTCCCACAGGCCTCATAAATAAATATAAGTGCAAATTCATAATTGACTGACGTATAGTAATTTGCTAAATGGATAATCATTAGGCTTCAAAGAAAATACTTTCCAGCAGGAGGATTCATTAGTGTGGGGAGCTGTTGGAGTGACAGCATTGTGCAGCGCTGAGGCTGCTGGGAGTTCCTCCACAGCCTCCAGCCGGCGACGGTGCAGAAACAAACCCCAGGTTCGTCCATCCCTCAGAGCTGGAGACGCTGCTGATCAGGGTTTCTTCATTAGCTCACAGCTGAGATCCTCTTGATTAGGTTTCAGGCCGGCAGCCAGGAGGCTTCCTGTTTGTTCAGATGAGATGTAAAAAAATCTCTTGTTAATGTGTGAAACATTAATAAATGCAGGAGTGTGTTTGACCTTCAGCTCGAGGTCTGCCACAAGGTAAACGCTTTACATTATAGTTCTATCAAACTGTTCTTTTAAAAAGCAGCTGTGGCCACAGGTCATAGAAACCTCATTAAAGTCAGTATTTACAGCTTCACTGTTAAGGCGGCGCAATGAATTAACTAATTCACACTTGTTCAGTCAAAGAAATATGTAAATAATCAGAGTCTTTACCTCCATCAGTCTTTACCTCCATCAGTCTTTACCTCCATCAGTCTTTACCTCCATCAGTGTCTTTACTTCCATCAGTGTCTTTACCTCCATCAGTCTTTACCTCCATCAGTGTCTTTACTTCCATCAGTCTTTACCTCCATCAGTCTTTTCCTCCATCAGTCTTTTCCTCCGTCAGTGTCTTTACCTCCATCAGTGTCTTTACCTCCATCAGTGTCTTTACCTCCATCAGTCTTTACCTCCATCAGTCTTTTCCTCCGTCAGAGTCACTGGTGTGTCTGGTCCCAGTGGATCAGTCCCAGTCTGGATCTCAGTCCTGGTCTTCACTGAGCTGAACCCTCTGAGCTGCTAAAGGGTCCAGCTGGACTCAGTCCTGGTTTTCTTGATGACTTGATGCTACATGTCTGTTTTAATGAGTGACGGCTACAGTAACGTTAGCTAACCTGCTGATTATAGGGGGAAGATCCTTTCTTCCTTTTCAGACTTTCACTCTTTGTTTCCAGGCTACAGTTTGTCCTCTTGTCCTCTGAAGATTACTCTGCAGTTTATGTAAAATGAATGAATGAATCCAGTTTGAATTTGACTAAACCACAGTGAAGAGATGCTGAGGAAAACTATTCACATAAGGATCATGTTTCCCTGGAAACACGTTTCCTTCAAAAGAAAAGCTCAGTGGAGTTTAAACAGTTCTCTGTGTTTTCAACCAGCAGATGCCCAGCTGACTCAGAAACAGCTGAACATAAAAACCACTACTTTATATTCATTAATCCACATTTAACTCCTCTATTAGTAGATTTTATAATCTTATTATCTGGAAATCTCCAACTTCTCCTTTTTCCTTCAAGCACTAACATCACTCATTTCATTTGTAAAGTCATTCAGGGACTGATAATACATTGATAAACGTTTTAAAAAAGGTATTAAAAAGCCTTTAATGTAATCCTGAGGAAAATTGTTCCCATCAATGTTCCTCACACACAAAACTCAACAAAAAACAGCTGTAAAAGCTCTTTCCTTATTTTTCATTGTTCCCACCTCAGCCCTGCTTCAGTCCTTTCTATGTGGTGATGTTGATTTTGAAGTCTCACCAACCTTTTTGCCCATATTTGGATTAGCTGGGAGTTCGGGTTGGGGTCAGGCACTGCCAAGATGGCAACAGTGAGCAGCTCACTCTGAGCTTCAAAACATTAAGGTGACCATCACAGTTACTACGTCCATCTTTATCTACAGTTTATGGCTGCGTCCTCGTGCGTTGCTAAATTTGGCATCGCAGTAAAAATCCCCTAAAACATGTTTCAAAGACAAAATGTAAACAAATGTAAACGCTGCAAATGTTGATTGATATTCACACAATGATTCCTTCTACATTTAGAGACTTTGTTGTTCTATGTTACAGACGAATGGAGAAATACAATTTTGAGAAAATAATAAGTTTCATAATGTGTGTGAATTGGTTCAGGTGCAATAATTTTTCATTTTGAGAGGGAAATTGGCTGATTTCATTTTTATGTCCATTCTCTCTCGACTGTCTTGGTGTTTGGAGTGTGTCACTGCTGCTGGACCACAGGGTGACATTAGTGCCCTCAGGAAAAGAAAGAAAGAGTTTATTGGATTTTTAATTTGAAGTCTGCTTCCTAATGGCAATATCATGTTTTTTATAAATCACCTAAAAGTAAACTACTCTGCAGCGTTAATCCTGTGCTGGAGGCTTGGGGACACATATACATACACACAAGCTTTGACTTGTGTGGCTGACTTGTATTTTTCCGTGTTGTGCTGCAGTGTTTAGAGGTTAATTTTTACCCAGAATTAAATTAAAGAGAAAATTAGTTAGCCTGAGTTAGCATTAGCAAACCACTGACACTGTGTCAGCCACTGCCAGTTACAAGCTAACAAACAACATCCATCCATACATTTTCTACCTCTTATCCGGGGTCAGGTCCTGGTGGCAGCAGGCTAAGCAGGGAGCCCCAAAAATCCATCTCCCCACCAATGCTTTCCAGTTCCCTTTGTGGGACCCCAAGATGTTCCCAGGCTAGATGGGATATAAAGTCCCTCCAGTGATGAACTAAATATGGGTCCACCTTGAGGTCTCTTCCCAGTTGGACATACCCATAAAGACTAAAAGGAGCAGTCCACCTTTTACTGGCTGAGAACCACGGACTCAGACTTGGATGAGCTGAATCTCATCCTGCTGCAAACCATTCAAATGACCACTGGAGGTCACTGATGAAGTGTGATGAAGACAACAGAACCACATCATCTGCAAAGAGCAGAGATGGGACCCACTCCTGACTTCAGCTGCCCCTTAAATCCTGTCATTAATATCACGAAGAGGATCAAAGACAAAGAGCAGCCTTGGCAGAGTCCAACACTCACTGGAGGATCCACAACGGGCCAGACCTTTATGGACTGAGTTTCACTTTGAGTCACCAATTCTGACTGCAGTTATTGTTGTGTTCACTTTGTTGGACTCACATTTTTTTCACACATTTCAGTGACTGAAAAGGGAAATATGATCTAAATGTCCAAAGACCTTTACATCAGTCCTTTGGTATTTTCTCCTTCTTACCTTTATTTATATAAAAGATCATTTAAATTAATCTCTAACATACGCACTTAGGAATAATCTGTGACAAATA
Organism: Rachycentron canadum; assembly: GCA_038496675.1. Classification (NCBI taxonomy): domain Eukaryota; kingdom Metazoa; phylum Chordata; class Actinopteri; order Carangiformes; family Rachycentridae; genus Rachycentron; species Rachycentron canadum. The sequence goes on from CM076652.1 coordinate 934,023, forward strand.
AATCATAAAAAACTGCTTTTATTTCTTCATCAATCATCAACTGATCAAACATCTATTGCCCGTCTGCCCGTCCTGGGTGAGGGATCATCCTCTGTTTCTCACCATGAGGTTTCTCTTTTTTTTCCCTGTTAAAGGGTTTTTGTTTTGAGTTTTTCCTCAGTCGATGTGAGGGTCTAAGGGCAGAGGATGTTGTTATGATGCTATGTAAAGAACTTTGAGACAAACTGTTTGTAAAAATGGGCTATACAAATAAAACAGCCTTGCCTTGCCACACCAGCATGTTTCTCCTCAGGTCTACAGGACTGATGATCAGTCTGCCAGTCAGTGGCCTCATCCCAGTTTCACCCTCCCTCATAACCCCCCCAACAAACAACTGGGCTCATCAGTAAAACTGAAAAACACTTGGGTACCGTTTTTCTGTCTTTCACCTAAGTGTCAACTCTCCGTGACGTCACCATCGTCTGAGCTGCTGCTCTGAAGCCTCCAGTTTGTCATTTGTCTGTCGGCCATCTTTGTTTTTGAAACCAGAAGAAACCATATTTAGAGGAGAAGGTGGAGCCGAGGAGGAGTGAGGGGTGGAGCTGACCTGACGTTTACTGAGCTAATAAATCAAAGGAGAAGTAGGGACATTTTCCCATAGACTTCAATACAATCTGACTTCTTTAACAACCAGTGGAGTCGCCCCCTGATGGTCATTAGAGAGGATGAAGGTTTGAGCATTGGCTTCACTGTGAACTCAATGCATGATGGCCTATATTGCATGGTTGACCACTTTTCAAGATGCATTGTGGGACACTGAGTCCACTATATAAGGTATAATAATCCTCTCGTCTGCCTACACAGTGGACTATAGAGGGAGCAGTGAGTGATTTCAGTGACAAACTTATGGAATTACCCATAGTTCATAGCATTGGTATGTTATACATGTGGTTGCCATGGTTACTGGGGATGCTCAGAAGCATTAAAAATGCTGATAAAACATGAGATTAATGGTTGAAAGGAACAAACACAAAAGTTTACATTCACTTTTAGTTTGATCTGTATCTCCAGGATATTAACAGAGCTCTGTGATGACATGATGAAAAAGTTTGCACAGAAATATATTCAAATCTTCTTCAAATTCTCTTTTCCAAAATTATTATTTGGCTCAAAACAAGAAGTGAAAGGAGTAAAGTACTGAAAAACAGCCCTTAATCGTACACAACATGAAAGAATTGTCCCGTTTCTCTTTATATTATTTGAGCCCTTGTGGATTCTTCTTCGGGGCTTTAGGGGGATGGGGCCATTATCATCTGTGTCTGGACTGAACCTGACTGAGATGCTGGTGAGGATAATTTTAAAGATTCATGGCTGCAGCTTCAGTTCACTTCAGGTTGTTATTTTTTATTTTATTTTATTTTTCTAAAGAAACTGTGTCACTGTTTTCAGTCACCTCTTGTCTATCAAACTCCAAACCCCTCAGGCTCCGTGTGTGAGCTGGAGGTAAATATAACCTGGTTAACAGGTGCAAACCATGTCTCAATCACACAGGTGGAAATGCTCCACTAACAAGCATCAGGAGCCTGGAGCAGCTGAAGGAGCAGCTGAAGGAGCAGCTGAAGGAGCTGAAGGAGCAGCTGAAGGAGCAGCTGAAGGAGCAGCTGGAGCAGCTGAAGGAGCAGCTGAAGGAGCAGCTGAAGGAGCAGCATGTCAACATGTCAGTAACATCATCAGCTTTAACACAAGAGAAGTCTGTTCTGGCCTTCCCTGCCCCCCTTGAGACCCCGGGCTCAGATGGATCTTCCTGAGGCAGTGAACCCAGGTTCCTGCAGACCTGCAGGTCTCTCTTCACTTTAGACTCCGGCTGTTTCCTCTGGCTTCTTCCGGCTCCGTCCCTATACGAGGCCTGAAAAGGTTTAGGATTCTGTCTCTGCACTGAAACCACTGTCCCTGAGGGGCAGAAGAAAAACTGAAGGACCAAAGTTGGCTTAAAGCTCTGGACCCTTGAAGGAGGAGTTTAAAAAATGTATTTCAGTGTTTGGCTGAATATTGATATGTTTCTTTCATATCCTCAGGAAATCCTCCAGATGTTATTAGGACGGTGAAATAAGATGTTTTTACACTGATGTTTCCAGCTATAGACACATATAGTCCAGGTTTATTTGTTGTGTCTCTGAACTGAAGACTGAAGGTCACAGTGAGTATCCTGAAGTGTCTCTGGGACCAGTTTCCTGGGTGTTTTCTCTGTTGTTTTTCCTGGTTTCTTGTTTCTTGTTGTGTAGAATCCTCTTGTTTGTTTTTCCAGACTCACGAACATGTTTCTCCGTCTGTCGACATCGTTAATAAAGCTACTTCATCAGCCTCATGTCTGCATTCAAATTCTTTCCCTTGGGTTTCTGACTGCACTGTAAAACACACACACACACACACACACACACACACCTAACCCTATCTTTATAAAGTACAATTTAAATGATGATACAAATTCATATAAAATATTTGCATATACTTTATATGTAAAAACTATTTATTAAATATGTAAAAAAATGAAAATATATTTATATGTACATCTATATATCTTTATAATGTATAATTATTGATTTTTTTATTTTCATATATCTAAAAAGGAATTGGAATAAGTAAAAATGTAAAAATGTAAGTAATGTAATGAAATGAAATAAAAGATGTAAAAAAGTAAAAATGTATATATATATATTCATATGTACAGTTACATTACATCTAGTGAATGTGTGGACAGTCATAAACTCATTAGGAAAACGTTTACTGAGCTAATAAATCAAGGAGAAGTAGGGACATTTTCCCATAGACTTCAATACAATCTGACTTCTTTAACAACCAGTGGAGTCGCCCCCTGATGGACATTAGAGAGGATGAAGGTTTGAGGCTCAGACCAGAGTCCAGGTCCAGGTTTAGAGACATTCTGTGGTTTGCTTTTCTAATCTCTCATTTCCTGTTTTGTCCAATAATATAATCAATATAATATCAATATTCCTCAGACTTTTCATGTCAGAGAAATAAAAACTGCTTCAGGGCTGTTTGAGGGTTGAAGCATATGCAAGTTAGATTTTGTTGATGCCAAACACTGACGCTGGAGTCGGTTTAAAGCTCCACCTAAAGATAAACACCATTAAAAACTAATCTCATTACGAAGCGTCGAAGCCCCACATGAAGAATGAATCCACGAGCTCCCAGAACAAAGACGTCACATCCTCAGGCTTCCTGGTTTGATTGTGAGCAGCAGGTCTTTCTTTTCTCTGAGCAGGACTCAGCAGATGATAACTCTGATTAATGTTCATACAGATGTTCATGTTCTTCCAAGGCCTCTCACTGACTTTATACTATCGAGACGAGGAACCTACTTTTTATTCCTCAACTTTCTTCTTACAAAGCTGCATAAGCAACATGTGAGACAGACCAGTCCCAAACCAGCTGAGGAGACTCTGCAGCTGCAAAGTGTTATCAGAACTAAATCTTCAGTTTCACTGAGAAACCTATTAAAATCTGGATCTGTAAAGTGAAGCCAATGCTGAAGAGCCTTAAACCTTCATCCTCTCTAATGACCATCAGGGGGCGACTCCACTGGTTGTTAAAGAAGTCAGATTGTATTGAAGTCTATGGGAAAATGTCCCTACTTCTCCTTGATTTATTAGCTCAGTAAACGTTTTCCTAATGAGTTTATGGTCTCAGTCTCTAGTTTCAAGTCTTCAATACAACAAAAGGACAAGAGACTGTATTTTTATATTTTGTTTCCGTCATCATTTCCCCCTTAAATCTTCCCTCCCTTTTCCCCCAAACACGAAGCTAGTCACACACTAGAGTACAGTCACTACATGTTTCGCCTGCTCTGTCTGTTTGCTTCCACATGTCACAGCCTTTAAAGACAAACCCCCCAACAAGAAAAGATAACGACTCAAAAGATAAGAAAACCAACTGTCCTGGTAACAAACAAACCGGAGGAGCTTTAAAACGAGGGAAAACACCAAGATGAAGAAGTGCAGGAGACTGAAGGAGAAGAAGAAGTGGGATTCTCCAAAAGTGATGTTAATAAAAGTGAACGGGGGGGGGCTTGATTAATTTCCTGGAGGAGCGCAGGTGGTCCACGCAGGGAAACTATAACGTGAGTCAGAGCCGACAACGATTAGTTCCAGAGTTGGTTATGAGAGTAGGATGAATACAAACACACAACCGACATGATGAGTGTCAACACACAGCGATAAGCAAAGCAATTTCCAGGGCTCCTCCAGTCCCCTGAAGTGCCCCCCCACCACCACCACCTGTATATTCATTGACTTTATTTTAGTTTTATCTCCTGGTGGCGCTGAGTTTCCCTCAGGGTTAATTAACAAACAGAGATAAGGTGGTGGAGAGCGACCGACTTCACACCTGTCTTCAGAAAAATGCTGCTATCGGTCGTGTGTCTGTGTGAGCAGCAGATAGCATCAGTGTCCGAGAGTTAACACATGGGGGGGGGTGACCTCAGGTTCATTATAATACACCAAATGATGTCATGAGTGATGTCATGTTATCTCTAACAGGAAATAGCTCATATTTTTTAACTGTCCAAGGGGCGTTGCCGTAGCAACACTTCTATTGACAAAAACAAGCGGAGGTGCAGCTCGTGAACTGGTACAGGAAACCAGGTGGGTACGACATGACATGGGGACCTTTCTGATCACTCACTCATATCTAAGAGCTGAACAGACATCAAACACCCTGAGACACGTTGTCTTTAACATATAACAGAAACCAGACCTCAAAACGTGGCTGTGATTGACAGACTGTAGCACCCAATCAGGATAGAGTACAGAGCAGGTCAGCTCCACCCCTCACTCCTCCTGGTTTTAAACCAGCAGCTCAGACGATGGGTTGACTGTTGGTTTTCATGAGTGAGAATGTGTTTGTCTTGTGTTTAACTTTGACATTGATTCAATAAATATGTTCAGGCCATCGAGCAATTCAGAAAAATTGTTTCTATCTCTGTTTGTACATTGTGGTTTTCAGGCAGTTGAGTCTGAGGATGAACAGGTAGATTCAAACTGCAGTAAAACGACTACGTGGTGTCTTTTGAACTCGTGGCTCCAGGTCAGGGTCAGTTTCATCATCACAGCAGGACCATGAGGCTGCGTCCTGAGCCTGAACACGAGCGACAGCTGCAGCAAAATAATCAGGAGGGACTGGCTTCAATTATAGATACTGCATTAAAAAAACCATGTCGTCCACTTTCATTTATCCTCATTTAGAAAATACGATAAAGTCCTCAACTGTGTCGACCCACTTCTCTCATTAGCATACTATTCTACCCATGATTCATAGCTGTCTCCTCAGCATTTTCCTTTTGTCGTCTCCCTGTTCCTGATGTGAACAGTCTTTGTCCTGCCTGTGTGTGTATGTGTGTGCGTTGTGTGTATTGTGTATCCTTGGTCCATCACCTCACAATGATGTCATCGTTCTGGAAAAACCTTCACAGTGAAGTGTTTTTCAGTTTTACTGATGAGCTCAGTGTTTAGTCTCCACAGAGAAGACTTGGACCGTGAGCAGCAGTCAAGTCAGTTCAAGGAAAACATTTACTGAGCTAATAAATCAAGGGAGAAGTAGGGACATTTTCACATAGACTTCAAAGGGGCAAAGACTCAGAGGAGGGTGGCACATTTAAATAATGTGTAAGAAAAATTACAGCTCCACGACCTTTAAAAACAGTTTTCAGTCAGAGTCTGAGAACATGACCTGGTCCTCCTCACAGCTGAGATTCAGCTGCTGGTTACAGGGATGAAACATTATCTGTGCAGTGAAACCCACAATATAACACTGTTATTTGTGTGTGTGAGAGTGTGTGTGCATGTATGACACCACTCAGTCCCCTGTATGAAGCACAATCATGTTGAAAATGTGCACTCTTTGTTAAGCCTGATGCTCTAAACCACCATCAGTGGAGGGTAATGGTCCCTCATGAATGCTGATACCCTCTTCAGGGGCAGAGCTGTGTGGTGCGCTGATGGCTGCTAATGCAACAACCAGGAAGTGGTCAGATGTGGAGGAAGCAGATCAGTTAGCCTTGTTACCATGGTTGAAGTCATCAGGACTCGAGAAAAAGACCTGAACCTTCTGGGTTGGGATCTTCTGCTGCTCTGAAGCCTCCAGGTTCTCTGTCGGCCATCTTGGTTTTTTAAAACCAGAAGAAGTCATATTTGGAGGAGTGAGGGGTGGAGCTGACCTGCTCTGTCCTCTATCCTGATTGGGTGGTACAGTCAATTACACATTAGCCACGCCCCCTAACTCATCCCCTGCTTTCTGGTCTATTTTCCTCTAAATGGACCATCATTTAAAAAATTAGAATAATAAAAATTTAAAATCATGTTGTTTTGAAGACTTGAAACTAGAGACTGAGACCATAAACTCATTAGGAAAACGTTTACTGAGCTAATAAATCAAGGAGAAGTAGGGACATTTTCCCATAGACTTCAATACAATCTGACTTCTTTAACAACCAGTGGAGTCACCCCCTGATGGTCATTAGAGAGAATGAAGGGTTAAGGCACTTCAGGATTGGCTTCACTTTACAGACCCAGAGTCTACGTCCACTTCTGTCGCAGTCGCAGCCACAACAACCCCCACGCCCCTGACTCCTTTAAGAAGAAAACAGGAAGCCACATGGGTGGACTGTAATTTCATTTGTTGGTTTAATGAGATGTACATTTACAAAATCATGGCGTGTAAACAAGAACAAATCAAAGTCTGCAGGTTCTGTATGTTGATATGTTGAGTCTATCTGTGCCTCTGGCTGAGTAACAACTGTGCAGGAGTGACTACACATGACACAAAATTATAGCTGCAACAAATAAACTGAACAATATGGATAATGTCCTCGGTGAAATGCAGCTGTAAGCAGAGTAAATGCAGAGAGAAGCTTTGTACACAGGAGCCATTCTGACTTGTCACAGCAGGAAAAGCAGAAGTGGAACTAATAACATTAAAGCTGGCTCCCTGAGAGCCAAGCCAATGAGGGAGCAGCCACAAAACCAGGTTAATGCACCTGACACAGCTAAACGGGACACAGCCTGCATTAATGTGATTAGTTCCACCTGTGCTTCACCTGCTGTGAGTGACAGGGCGTCAGCTGCAATACACCAACAATACACCATATGTATAACAGGGAATATTAAAGGTCCCATAGTTTAACTTCTCCAGTCTTTTATCTGTTGGTCTTCATAAGAAGATATTTTTGTGGCTCTGATTGGCTGACCAATACGTCCATACTTTATATTAAAGGTCCATATTTCAACTTTTCCAATCTTTTATTTTGAAGTATTGATCTCCATAAGAATATATATTTGTAGCTTTAAGAACCAAAAACCATCTCAGTGCAGTTTTCCATCTCCTCTCAGGCTGAGCTCTGAGCTCTAATAACAACAGGTCAATCAGCCAATCAGAGAAGAGGATCTGAGCCAAACAGAGGAGAGGATCTGAACCAATCAGAGGAGAGGATCTGAGCCAATCAGAGGAGAGGATCTGAGCAAATCAGAAGAGAGGACCTGAGCCAATCAGAAGAGAGGATCTGAGCCAATCAGAAGAGAGGATCTGAGCCAATCAGAGGAGAGGATCCGAGCCAATCAGAGGAGAGGATCTGAACCAATCAGAGGAGAGGATCTGAGCCAATCAGAAGAGAGGACCTGAGCCAATCAGAAGAGAGGTAGTTTACTAACTACCTACTAAACTCTACAAAAACAGAAAAAACAGAAAAACACTGAACATCCACTCAGACAAAAAATATTGTCTCTAAACATTAATCAGAGTAATCATAAAAAAATCTCTAAAATGAAATTGAAAAGTTTGCAAATGTTTTCTGAAGAATTAAATTTATTTCTTCAATGTTCAAAGACACACACACACAGTTCTGGTGAGTCACACAAAGCAGCATAACCTCTGTCTCTTTCAACACAAAAACTGCACAGGGCTTTTTTAATTAACTCCCAGCAAAACTGTCACGCCGACCATCACTGATGCTGATGTCACTGGCTGCTGATTGGTTGAGGGGCTGGCTGTGTTTCAGCTGTGCCTCCTCAGTCACCTGTCAGTCAAAGGAAATCGTTCCTGGAGCAGCTTCTCCACTGCAGCTCCTGTGTCGCCCTGAGAAGGTGGCAGGTGTGTGTTCATGCTGCTATTAGCTGCTATTATCTGCTATTACAGCTGAAAACAGCTCCTGTCTGGGATCCATGGGGGAGTGTGGTGAACTGTAGGTGGACCAGCTGAGCATCAGTGACCAATCAGACCGGATCAGGTAGGATCACATGATGCCGTCTCAAACTGGACTTCAGATAAACCTCTGTTCATTCGCTTCGTCCCTGCTGCCAGTTTATAAACCTGCACCTGGACTCTGGGTCTGTGAAGTGAAGCCAGTGCTGAAGAGCCTTAACCCTTCATCTTCTCTAATGACCATCAGGGGGCGACTCCACTGGTTGTTAAAGAAGTCAGATTGTATTGAAGTCTATGGGAAAATGTCCCTACTTCTCCTTGATTTATTAGCTCAGTAAACGTTTTCCTAATGAGTTTATGGTCTCAGTCTCTAGTTTCAAGTCTTCAATACAACATGATGTTCATTTTTTGAATGATGGAACCTGCCTGGGGGGTCACAGTAACCTGCCGACAGATCATCTATGGGCTTGTTTCTGATTGGACGGTCTCAGATTTTCAGGCCTCTGGTCTATCTGTTCCCCCTTTAACGTAGTTTGATCTAATAAAATGGAAACAACACCAAAAGTAGATGTTTGTTTCATCCCAATTAAAAAGCTCCACACTTTAAAAAGACAGCAGCTGGGGAAGGAGAAGACAGACGCTGAGGGTTCTGAGTGAAGTGGATCCTCCTGTGTTTGGGGTCCTGGCCCGTCGTGCTGCACAGTGGACAACAGAGACTGGCAGGTCGCTGCTTTATCACAGTCCCTCAGGAAATGACTTCTCTGTCCGGATGGCTGACTGAAATAAACAGTGTGTGGAGGGAAATCATCTGACTGAGCTCCCCGTGGTAATACTAATGCCATCCAGGGAGGGATTTACTCCCATCCCTGAAAACCACGACAGCTTCATGACGGCTACATTTAGGCCTCACGCTCTCAGATGCTGATGCTGTGACTGTAACGGTTTTAAAAATCTTTAGTTTTTGGTGCGACGATGGCCTCTTATTGGTCAATAGCAGCGTCCTTCAGCGAGGTGAAATCTGTCATAGCTTGAGGATCAATCTGAGCTCAGTTTGTGTTAATGAGGCTTGACAGGACACATCTGCTGCTGACAGTGAAGGCGTCCTGTGAGGCGTTCAGGAGCAGATGTCACCCCCAGCAGTGAGGGAACCTGAAGACAGGTCCTGATAGATCCTGATGCACATCCTGTTCTCATACTGTGTCTGTCATTAGCAGCGCAGATTTATAGATGCTTTATTCAAAGGAAAATCTTTGGGTTTGTTTTCAGACTCGTCACCGGACAGACCCACAGTCGGAGGATGAGCTCTGGTCCTGGCAGAGGCTCTGAAACACTTTAGATTGATGCTGTTTCCAGTTGGCTGTGCAGCAGATCCACTTAAACACAAAAGGAATGATAATGATGTGAGAGGCTCTGTCTTTAACACCCAACACTTACATTTTAGTCCAAGAGTTAAGAGGACTCATCTGGTCCTGATCTGACAGATCATGGTCCCGTTCTGTCCCAAAATCTGTTTTTAAACTCTCACTCAGCTTGAAGCCAAAAGCCCCTGGTTCCCCAGCAGCATTAAGATGAACTGAGACAAACCCTCCAGTCTGAACCTTACTTTTCACCACTTGTGAATGAAAATTAAGACTTGAACATGATGTGTTTTTGTGAATGTGGCCTCATGACTCAGTCATGTCCTGACCTCTGATGAATTTCATTATAGCTTCCAGAAACACAACCACTCCAAGGTCTGTCGCTGAGATAACTCAAGAACTGAGATATATTCATTCATTTCTGTGTTAATACAGAGACAGGCAGACAGGGATTACAGTAGAATTAAAACTTAAAACCACAGCAGAGCCAGATATTGAGCAGAAACATAATCATCAGGAACAAGCTGGCTTGAGAGCTGCTATTAAATTATCCATTAACAACTCTGTTAGCATTTTTTAATGTTACATAAGTAGAGATCTACTTTTCTGGGTCTGGTCTGAGACTTTGCTCTTGTTCTCAGCTCAGTCACACAGTAACGCTCATTATAATTGTAAATGGCCTGAACTGACCGTGGGTCCATGTGTGTTTCTGCTGGTGGGGGCTCGAATCATTTCCCACCCCCACACCCAATATAAAGCTTCTGTGAAAACCACAGCCCACACTTGTTGTTGGAAAAGTCAAAAACTCTACAGCACCAAAGGAAATGAACAACGAACCAACAAATATCCACAGAGATGGGAGTGGGGAGATGCTATGCTATGCTAGCATGCTAGCTCAGTCAATGTTTTCCTAATGAGTTTATGGTCTCAGTCTCTAGTTCCAAGTCTTCAATACAACATGATGTTCATTTTTTAAATGATGGTCCATTTAGAGGAAAATAGACCAGAAAGCAGGGGTTGGGTTGGGGATGTGGCTACAGTGTGATTGACAGACTGTACCACCCAATCAGGATAGAGGACAGAGCAGGTCAGCTCCACCCCTCACTCCTCCTCAGCTCCACCTTCTCCTCCAAAGATGGTTTCTCCTGGTTTAAAAGAAAACAAGATGGCCGACAGACAAATGACAAAATGGAAGCTTCAGAGCAGCAGCTCCCAGACGATGGGGACGTCACGGTGGTTTGAAGGTGTTTTTCCTGTTTTGTCGTCCTTTTCTCAGTCAGATAACTTGTGGCTCAGTGTTTTTGTCTGTAAACTGATGGATTATGGGAGTGTGTGGGAACACAGCCTTTATAACTCTGACTAAAATAATGCATCTGTATATTTATGTTTTGTTAGTTCACATATGTTTAAGAGTTTTAGGAATCTGGAGTTTAATCGATTCAGTGAAATGTGGCCCCGACTGCTCGGGCCCCAGAAACACACAGAGTTTTGGTGCCTGTAGAGTGAGCTTCACTGACCTTTACAGAAAACATTAAAGTTTAAGGCTAAATTAAAACATATTTTGTGAGTTAACACAACATATATTCAAGAAAATGCAGAGCATCTTCCCAGCACATTGGAAATGACCAGACTTACAGACTGAGAGCCCGTTCACATAAAAGATTTTCCCATCAGCAGCTCGAAGTCACAGAGGATCAAACCTGAGACGTGGTGGTCGGAGGCAGAACTTGGACTCTGCTTCACTGACTGTGTTTTTTTGCAGGAATTGAAATTGTTTTCCTCCTGCTGGTGTTCGGATCGCTCCGTTTCTGATTCAGGACGGGTCGGCTGAGGCAGACTGTGGCTCGTCCTGAGCTGAATTCAAATGAGGGGGAAAACCTCGAACACACCAACTTTCTCTGTCTCCTCAAGCTTAGTAGGAACGGAGTGAAGGGGATAAGGAAAGCAGCATCAGGGAGGAGTCTCAGTCCACAGCCTGGACTATCCTCTTCCCTCCTCTGGGGAGATCTCTCTGTGGTGCAGCCTCCTCGCTGGGTGAAGCCTGGCTTGGCCTGGCTCCACCTGGATCGGCCTGGATCGGCCTGGATCGGCCTGGCTCGACCTGGCTCCGCCTGGATCGGCCTGGCTCGGCTTGGCTCGGCCTGGCT
>CM076652.1:964251-982754 GCA_038496675.1 Rachycentron canadum
GTGTGTGTGTGTGTGTGTGTGTGTGTGTGTGTGTGTGTGTGTGTGTGTAGACAGAGATAATGATGTCATGCCAAGATTACCATATCCTTGTTGCTGGGGTAACTGTTCTGGAATCCCTACATTAAACACAGTGTGTGTACTTGTGTGTCTGTCTTTATGAGGGCGTTTTGGCGGCTTCTCAGCTTCAAATGGCTGTTTGAGGATTAGTCTTAGTTTTAGGGCTCAGGTTAGAATCAGGTTTAGGTTCAGACTGGTCCAGACTTTTAGTTGTGATGGTCGTGGTCAAGGCTAGAGAATGAACTTCATCAGAGAAGGTCCCCACAGAGACAGAAGTACAAACGTGAGTGTGTGTGTGCAGAGGGGAGCAGAGACAAATGGCAGCATGACAGGATGTTCACTACATCTTCAACTGAGCAAAACCTGTTTAAATTCAGGAGCATCACTAACTGGACCATTAATTCAGTCAGTCTTCACAACTGAGGACAGCAAGTGTCAAGGGACCTTGATGAAAGCAAAGCAGCATGCCAATAGTTTCATGTATAGACTTTATTTAATCAGGAGAAAATCTCTCCTGGTCACACAACCACAGACCACATTTAATATTAATAAAAAACAAAAAAATCCAATATGAATAGAACAAACAAGTGTCAAGTAAAGTGTCTCAGTGGGGTCTGTCGCTGTTGTGTTCCCCTGGAAACACGTCTGTTGTGTTGTGAGTATTTGGAGCATGTGTGTCAAACTGACAAAGATGCTTTCTGAAATTTTATCATTTTGCATGTGTTTGAACCCTCAGCGCCACTGTAGACATGGGCCAAACTAAAACAAATCTAAAAAGAATCAAAGATGACAGCTGTTATTTTAGCCACTCCTTATCACCTGATGTTTTCTACCACTGTTTATTCTTCTGATCAGTTTGGTGGAGATTTGTGGTCCATCTTTACAGTAATCAAAATTAAGCTTTTCATTAATAATATAGTACATAACCTCTCACTCACAAGTTACTTATTAGTAAATTGGTATTGGCTCATGACCAGAGAACTTAGCTGTCAAACTATGTGACCAGGTCACAGTTTTCAGGTAGTATACTTATTTATACTATGAAGAAGCCACAGTGTGACCATGATAAAAACATTAAGCAGCAGTTAAATGGCTGACATTCATAACGTGGTCACATCATTTGGTCAAACACAGACAAAATGTGAAATATTACATTCCCATTTGCATACTTACATATTGAAGTCTATTGGAAAATGTCCCTACTTCTCCTTGATTTATTAGCTCAGTAAACGTTTCCCTAATGAGTTTATGGTCTCAGTCTCTAGTTTCAAGTCTTCAATACAACATGATACAACATCATTTTTTAAATGATGGTCCATTTAGAGGAAAATAGACCAGAAAGCAGGGGATGAGTTAGGGGGCGTGGTTATTGTGTGATTGACAGACTGTACCACCCAATCAGGATGGAGTACAGAGCAGGTCAGCTCCACCCCTCACTCCTCCTCAGCTCCACCTTCTCCTCCAAAGATGGTTTCTACTGGTTTAAAAACAATAACAACAACACAAACAAAACAAAGCAAACTGGAGGCTTCAAAACGACAGTTCACAAACCAGTGGGTGACGTCACGGTGGGTTGCCACTGTTGAATCCAGTTCAAAAATCCATGTGAATCCAGATCCAGCGAGTGACTCCAACCCAGCGAGCGGAGTCCAGGTCCAGTGAGCCCATGGATCCGGTGTTCCGGGGTTTTGGTTGCATTGTACCTAACAGCCATTTAGGCCCACAGTGCTGTTTGTCTGTCTGTAGCTGTCTGTGTGTCTGTTAGCAGGAATAACGCTGATCTGGGAGCTCTGGGAATATCACATCCAGTCATGGAATACCTGGGATTAGTTTTACTTCCATCGAGGCCCGAAAACTGACTCGGAAATGTCGGTGTTTCCCGCTGTTTTCCATTTTTTCTCCGGGATGTGACCGTGTGATGGCTGCGGTCCAGTGAACTGGGAGCACGTTGACTGGTTTGCCTGTTCAATCCACCAGTTTGGGAGCTTGTCTTAACTGTTTTTACTGGGATTATCGGAACCTATGGAGTGCACATGAACACTGGTCAGATAGGGATTCCAAACGGGGTAAGTGGACAGGCTGAAGTCGGCCGTCTTGGTGGGATTTGGATCCACTTTTTTTAAACGCGGGATAGCCTGCTAGCTATCCCGGGGGTTAGCTCAGCAGGCTAGTTGCTGTCTTTGTCTGGAGAGACCGGGGAGCTAAGGGACATGCGTCCATCATCGGACACGTCCCCGCCTGACCCGCTTGTTTCTTTTTACCTGTAAAATATGAAGCGTTGCCTCGACACTGTTTCACCCAGTTTGCGCATAATAACAAGTACGTTTCACGGTGTGTGTAGTTATTAATAGCTCTGTTGAAATGCTCAGCTGTGGTCTGTTGTGCAGTCCGTTTACACCAGCGCTGGATGTGTAGCGTGTTTTCAAGCTAATGTAGCATTTAAATAACACTAGGTCAGCAGCTCAACTTAGCCTGAATTCTCCTGGCCTCAAATATGACGATAACTGTGCGAATCAACGCAGAATAAGTCACAGAGTAACACAAAGTATGGAAGGGAATCGTAACAGCTGTCCGATAATGGACCCATCGGTTTGACAGGGAGGTTGAAAGCGCCGCATCGGTAATTGTCCATCACACGACGAATAGGACGTTAGGTCAACAGTTATATAAAGGATCCGTCCACCGGTCTACGTTAGGGGTCAAAGCTGGTTTGAGCTAATGACTCTGAGCTTTCAATTTGCGTTTAGTTTTTGCAAAATGAATCGTTTCACGCAGAGTTACACGGAAAATACAACATTTCTCCCCTACCGAACGAAGTAGCATCGCGTCCGATAATGGATCTCGTTAGCCTTGTAGCGGGCCACAACGGGCCTCGGAGTAGCTGCACAGTTTGTGCTCAATCCCTGGATATTGTTCACATTTTATCTCATATGTCGGTGTAGTTGTGTGTATTTGTCTGCGCGTGTGTGTATTTCGTATGACGATATCAGTGAACGTGTTAGCTTTGCGCTAAAGGGCAGTGAGATCCGGGGCCGACTGCTAGCTAGCCCACAGATTATCTCGGCTAACGATAGCTAGGTTATCCAGCTTCCCTGGATCTGTGTGTTTGCAACAATTTCCTGTGTCTGTACCTGTGCTATTTGGCCACTCTCACTCATTATTAGCATTTTAAGCACCTCTTTTGATTATTTTTTCCAACCTTCCAAACAAACAAGCCTCTCCAGACCAGCCAACGGGCTAACGGGCTAACTACAGGGTATAAATATCGCCTGAGCTGGGTGACCACAGCCAACTTTGGCTCTAACCTACAGCACAATTTATGCAAAAGTTAGGTTTTTGTTGCTCTTAGTGAAAACATAATACCAGTATTGTCTTAATACCATGTTGGTATAATTGCATAACACTGGCGAGTGATTGAAGGCCTGGAAAATCAGTCACTAGGCTGAACTACAGTGAAGAACAATATTCTCCAATAATGTGACTGTGTGTAATGGCCATTTATGATGTATTTTGTCTACCATCGTGTTTTAATTCCATTAACAGGTCACTTATCAACTCACACCAGCAGAAAGGAATAAATCTGGATGAACTGGTACACTAGATAATGTAGGTTTATCTTCCTGGTAAATCTATTGAAGCATAAAGGCTCTGGGCTCATCTGGAGGGAGGTGTGTGTTGTGTCTTGACAGTTGTGTAACTCGTTCTGTTGAAGTCCTCTCACCCAGTCTGACTTTTACTAAGTGACTAAGTCTTCTTTGTGCACCAGTGAATCTGTGGCCTTGAGAGTGAACTCACTTAGATTTGGAAGGAAATGTCCTCGGATACAGTGTCACTAGTTTATTTCATCTGTCAGGGATGAGTTGAACAGCAGAGTAACATAGGAAATCTGAATAGTTGTGGAGAGTAACAGTTATGCTGCTGGTGGAGGATGAAACAGTTTCTTCTGCTCTAACTCCTGAATAAATGTAAAGAGGCAGTGAAGCAGAGAGGAGAAGTAAGTGTTGTGAAAGTGCTCTCATTGGTTTTCTCTTGGATCTGACTGATGCAAGAACAACATTATTAAGTACTTAAGAATCTAAACATAAGATTAACCCAGAGGTTAAGAAGTGAAACATTTGTATTTGTATTTTTTTTCGTTTTTGCCCCCCTCTTTTGTTTACACAGACACATTCTCAAACTTCTTCTGACCATGGACATAACCACTTAAATAAGACAGACCACCTGACTCCGAAACAAAACTGACTGAATCAAACCAGGGTCTCAAAATAATGAGGGATGCACATTATCCACTCAGCTGTCTATTTTCTATTCTGTTTTGCAGGGTTTGTGCCTCAAAAACAGCAGGACTCGTAGTAGGGCTCTTTGTATGACATCATACTTATCATTCACATATTTGAACACTGTCCACATGTCAGTGAACGCACCCCAAGTCTCAGTCATGGTGATGACATCATAGTAAAACTCATCACTTCCTGTAGCGTCCGTTGTGTTGGAGGTTTCAGTTGATTCTCTTTAACTGACCTGGTCTTCAGCCACAGTGATTCTGTCCATTGTCAGTGTTTGATCGTTAACAGGCTGAAAACTGGAGACATTTAATCCCAGAGCAGGCTAACAGTTAGCTAACATTGAGCTAACTGTTAGCTAACAGTTAGCTCAATGTTAGCTAACAGTTAGCTTCATCCACATTCCATCTCTGTCAGCTGTAGCTCTATACTCACTCTGACAGTTTGAGAAACTCCACAGTTTAACTAATTTATTCAACAATGAATGATACAACCACCTTGTTCTCTCTCTCTGAGGCAGAGGTGTTTTCTTCTTCTGGAAATATTCAATCTCTGATTTCAGCCGTATCCTGATTCGCGGTTGGTTGAAGAAGCCACATGTGTCCACATTGTTGCATCAGTCTTAAAAAGACTCCTAACTCTTTCTGCTTTAGTGTAAAATGCTCCGTCATTTGTCTTTATAAACCACTGCTAAACTCAACACTTGTCATAATGCAGCGTCATGAGGTGAATAAATCCTTCACAGGTTTGATTCCTGCTTTGTACGTATTAATTTTGCCTTTTTATTTCCCTCTAATTTTCACAGATATTTTGATATATTGTAGATTATTTTCCTGTGGTAGATCACACATGCCATGTATACCGTGGTCATTTTGTTGTCTCAGACTTTTGGTTATGTGTTAATGTTATTTCTGTTCACATTCAAAACGACACAGCGGCTCTCAGGATGTGGAGCTTATGTGTTTAACCCAAAGTATCTGATCATTGTAGATACTTTCATTCTTATATCCTACTTTATAGACCACTTTACTCTTTGACAAACTGAGTTATGTTGATCCACTGTCTGAAACGTGTCTTGTGGATAAGAAATGATGGTCCTAAAGTGAACAAGTGCTTGGTCAGCACTGTAAGCCCAGAGAAGTGCACATTAGTAGCTGTAGACTCTGTGAAAACTGCAGCGTGTGATTCTCTGCAGTCCAGTGCAGACCTCTGTAGTGAGCAAATGCTCCCCCAGTCAGGAAGTCAGCACTGCTGAGAGGTGAGAGATGCCGAGGGCAGCGTGACCCACCGTCACCCCGGCCGTTCTACTTGTCGCTTGGCTGCACAAATGGCCCCTGGATGTCCCTCGGTGATGGCTGCAGTCCTGGATGAGTCAGTGGAGATACCTGAGCTTCTCCTCCAGAAAACCATTACAACAGACTGAGTGGGACGACCAGGCGGGGGGGGGGGTGACTGTCACTGTGATCTGAGATCAGTTCAAAAGATGACTTAAAAATGAAAACGGTAGAAGAAGAGACAAGTTTAAAGCTAAAATGGTAGAAGAAGAAAAGTTTTAGCCTCCTGACACAATGTCCATGCTCTGGTCCCAGAGTGCGAGCAGAACAGACACAGGTGTGTTCAGTTTACACACCTTTGTGTCTTGACCTACATTTGAGATGCCTCTGTTTTGGTGGCGTTGGGCTTGTCTGTATCTCCCTCTTCCCTCACTTTGATGTGCCGAGGCCCCTGTGTAACCAGCAGTTAAACAGGTGGCGATAAGGCAGTGCTGCAGAAAACACTGGGGTCCCTCTGCCGTTGACGTCAGTTGAACCACCTACTGTATCGACCCTGTATCGGCAGATAAAGGCCCGGGTGGTGCAGATCTGGGGGTGTTAACTGGAGTCCAGCGGCTGCTGCTGACCACAGACTGAACTCTGCCTCAGAGGTGGGGGGGGGGGGCAGAACCAGATCAGGGTGATGTTTGCCCTCCATGTCCTTACTGCTGCAGTAACGCATTAATATACAATTTAAAACAACTATGATCAATGACATCACTTCTAGATACTCAAAGTTCCCCTTAAAAGTCCTTATATTGAGGGTCCATATTTTAAAGGTTTTGTCATAAAAGTCCATGTTTTACATTAAAGGTCTATATTTTATATCCAGGTCCTCATTTTACAGTAAAAGCCCTTATTTTTTATTTAAGGTCCATGTTTTAGTACTTATTTTAACTCCCCCAGTCTTTCATTTTGAAGTGTTGATATTCATAAGAAGATGTGTTTGTGGTTTTAAGAACCAAAAACAGAGCTGTGCTGAACGTGTGGTGAACAGGGGGTTGGAGTTTTGTGTCTAGCTAACACCTTATTGCAATTTTGATTTTATTTTGATGAATTGTGATGTTTGCTCCAGTTGTGTGTGTCACTGCTGCAGCTCTGTTTGTTTACATAGAATTTACAGAATCCCTGAATAATCAATTTCTCTTAATTTTAAATAAATTTCTGATTTATTTTGACAGTTATCATCTCTAAAATATCTGTCACATTTATCAGACACAGATGTGAAAGGTGTCAGCTTTGTGTAATATTGCTGGTATGATGTAAAAATGACATCATCAGGGCTTTTCTCTTTGTTTTGCCTGTGAGACATACGTTAAGTATAAAAATAGGTGAGACGCTGAATCCCTTGATGCAGGTAGTGCGCCGCTCTAATCCGTTAAAATGGAGTTGACAGTCACGTACCACAGGGTCCGGTCTGAGGTCTGGACATTAAACCTGTATCTGGTCAACAGGCTGCGTAATTAACAGCTCAGAGGTTCTGTGGCTGCTAACGTTGATGTCCCTGGTGTTTAAATTAAATCTGTGTTGATCAGCTGGGCAACAAATTCATCTCGTTAAATAATAACCATCACGTTCATGTGAATTGATCAGGGATCAATAACCGTAATCACCTTCAACATCATCTCCCATCTCCAGCTGCCTGGCTCTTAACTACTGGTTACCAAGGGCAAGCAGGTGAAGACAATGGAACTAGTTTACCTGAAGTCACACCAAACCTCATCATCTGGGTCTTGAACGTCACACTCAGTGGTCACTTTATTAGGTACGCCTGTACCATCAGCTGTTCTGCCAGTTCTCTTGACGACGCTTGTGATGTTGACTTTTAGTTTACGGTGCTGTGTTGGGCTGGACTCAATGAAACCTAGAGGTGTCCTTCCCTTTACATACAGGAAGTCAGATTATTAGGAACACCTCTGAACATGATGTTGTCCATGAGCTCAAGGCTCAAGAAGGTGACTTCATTGCAGAACAGTAATGTAATACAAGTTAGATTTGTCATGCATTAATCAAGCCAAAGCTGTTAAAACCACTCTAGTGACAAATGCCTCATCTCAAGGGTGTCATGGTTATCAGCGTCATGAGAGGGCGTCCTCTTCAGGCTGCAGTCAAAGGCTTCAGGCCTTTTCTGATCAGAGAGCTTGTTGTGTTGCTGCTGAGTTAGTGCGCTATTGTTTCTGTGCCTGTTGAGGATTCATATTTGAAGGTGTCAATTGTTACTGAAGGCACTGTCAGGAGGTGATGTATCTGCAGGTGATTCTTCTGGTGGAGGCCTCTGCAGGGCTCCAGGTTGCTGACTCCCTGACAGCAGGACGCTCAGACAGCCGCTGCTGCAGGAGACACACTGGATTTGTGGCATGTGCGTGGTAGATGTCGAACATTGCCTGTTTGATCATGTAACATGATCAAGACATTTGGCATCTTACCAAGCAGCAAAAATACACCTGCTGATTTCATTTTTACATCACACTGGCAATATGACACAAAGCTGACACCTTCCACTGCAGGATCTCTGTCCAAGCTGAATCTGATAAATATTAGCACATTTTAGAGCAGTTCACCGCGAGAAATAAATCAGAAATTAAAACGAACATTCAGCGAACTCTATGTAAACGGACAGAGCTGCAGCAGCAACACAGAGCTGGGCAAAATAAAACCGAAATCACAATATGGCCAAGTGCAACGTCCACATTGTGGGAGCTGCAGTTTGATTAAGGTAAAATAAGTACAACATTGTTGTACATCATAAGCACCATATGTGCTGTGACGCTACAGAGACGTCCTGTTTTACAGGAACATGATTGTTTGGTACCAACAAACATCTCATTTTTTATTTTATTTTATTTAAAAAAAAAAAAAAAAAATCATTCCAACTGCAATATTTTTTTGCATTACATGCAGCCCTAGTGAACACACATTTGTTTCTCCGTAGCAAATCAGAAATGGCTGCTGCACCACACATGCTACACATCCCGTGTGTCTCTGGTGTGATGCAGGAGTCTGGTCTCGGTGCCTCTGGTTCTGTTTCTCTGACGTCTGCAGCAGCTGTCGGTGCGATTTAAAATCCTCAAGCATGTGAAGCCAGGAGCTTCAGCTGACAGTCCTCATCAGATCCCTGATCTCCTCATTCATAAAGTCCAGAATCGATTTGTGATGATTCAGTCACAGACAGTGTCTTTGAGTTTAACTGGGCTTTGTAGATTTCTATTCCTTGAATATTAAAAAGTGTAAAATGCACATTTTCTGGTCATAAAACTATGGAAAAAGATCACACAATCCAGAGCTGCACACTGCTCAGTGGCTGATGCTTCAGCTAATTAGAGTTTTAAAGGATTTATAATTGTATATCTAGTCAGCTTCTGTCTGAGCCTCTTCCCAATGAGCTGATATATAAACTTAATCATCTGACACCACCAGAGGAAGAATCACATGAGAGGAGGCTGAACCTCGTCTTCCTGCTCTGTTGTTTTATCAGTAACCAGTGATATTCAGATGTGATGTTTATTGAACTGACTCGGACTGATACAGATCCTGACTCTTCAGTGTGGATCTCTGTAGTCATGGTCCTCTCCACTCTGTTAGAGTGTTAATGCTCCACGATGGTTTGGTCCTGAATCTGAAAACGGTCAACAAACAGAGACCTGGTTGAATGGAGTCTGAGCAGAGCTGCTTCTCCATGGTCATGACTCTGGGGACAGAAACTAGAACTAGAAGGTTAGTTGGTGAATGTTTGTTTGTCTCTGTGTCGGCCCTGCGATAGACTGGCGACCTGTCCAGGTTGTACCCCGCCCTCAGCCGATGTCAACAGGGATCCAGCCCCCCTGCAGCCCTGCATGGATAAGAGGTATAAATGATGGATGGGTGAATACTTGAAGTCAAAGCCTCCTTCTTTTCACCTCATTCCTGCAGATTAAAAACACATTTAAGTCATGAAGATGGGGTTCAGGAGTCTGGTCATTTTCCTTCAGCAGCCTCGACTGTTTGTCTCCTGCTGCTGCTCCGCTCTGTCAATCTGACAGACTCCTCTGCAGCCAGAAGAAGCGTCAAACAGAAGCGCCTCCCCTGTAGGTAACAGCCAGTGGACGTCACCTGGAGACAGTGTGTAAACATCCAACAGGCTGCTGAGGTAGTGACGGCGGTTAGAGGATTATGGGATTTACAACCTGCTGGAAAGTTAAAAGTAGACTGAACTGAGTCGCTCAGTGATGTTGTCTAAACCAACACCATGAACATAAAGTCTGAATGTTTAGTAAACACAATATGATGGTCTATGTTGGTGCTTCCCAAACTGATGAGATAATGGTAATAAATGGTCTGAGCTGTTTGTTTCTCCTTCAACTAGAGAATCAGCTCTTTCTAACAAGCCCTGATTTGTCCTGTGTGACACTGACTTCAGTGATAAACTCATGAAGTCTAGTTCAGATCTGGATCAGTCTGAGCCTTTGACTGGAGCATTGCTGCTTTACTTCTGTGTGTTTATCCATCCATTCTCATCCTCCATCTTTGATAGAGACGTCTAGAGTCACGTCTCTACATGGGACACTCCTATTGGCTCCAGTGGGTGATGTCACAGCCAATCAGAGTGTCTCCTTCAGAGGCCTAGCTGTCAGCTGCTTGTAGCCAAAGTCAATGGGATCAATCCTGTATTTTTCTGATCTCAGAGTGAGGAGAAGTTGCTCTGAGTTTATTGTAGTGACAGAATAAAGACAGAGAGACATGGACAATAAGATATTTAGAGCATTAGAGGCTTTGGAGCTGATTTTTCATCATTACTGCTCCAAAGAATGAGCAGAACTCAGATCAGATAAAGAGAGAAACTTCAAATCAGCTCTAGAACAACACAAACACATGTGTGGAACTTTCTGTGGTATTAAAAAAACAGAAAAGCCTTAATGTGGCTCTTAGGGTTAATAAACGTGTCATTTATTTAGGCATCAGACTGATGTTGCTTCATGGCCTCTGAGTGGTGACTGTCCTGATGAATAGTGTGGAGGGCTGTGCTGTGTCGTGACAGCAGGAACTATAAATACACAGACGTCTGTTCTCATAGTGAACCTGCGATTTGCAAACTCCCTCGTCCACAGTGTCTCTAAACAAATAGACGTCGCAGTCAGAGTTCAGTCATTTGCCTGCAGCATCGTGCTCCCTATCAGAGGCAGTTTGCATACGGTGGCTGATATATGTCTGTTATCCAGGGAGAGGGGGTTGACTCTGCTGAGTTTATTTAATTAATACTAAGACCTGTTTCCACCTTAATTAGCAGGTTTACCCAGGTTTAGCTGTAGCTCTTTCTCAGATGAAGGTGTAGCTGTGGTGTTTTTGGTTTAACAGGTGACAGGTCTGAGCTCTGAGATGTTACAGCAGGAGAAGGAGGGAACATTAGTGTGTTAACATCAATGCGTGTTAGCATCCATTGCTTAGAAAAACCCACGTTTGTGGTCTTAGTGGGTTTTTTGACCAGTGGAAAGGGGGCTTTAGTGGGTGTCCTCCATGTTTGGGGCTTCACCATGCTGGCTGTCATAGGGAAGGAATCCCCTGAGTGATTGAAGGTGGCTCAACTGTAAGAAATGTGGTATTTGTGCCATTTTTAGAGTCTATTGTTGTTAGAGAGTTTATATTATGGTAGTAGTCATAAGCGATGATCAGCTTGGATAAGCTGATTCTCTAGTTTAAGGAGTAACAGTCAGTTCTCAAGTCCACTGTCTGTGTGAAGTGGCAATCTCGTTTAAAGTGTTCAGGTATTGAAGTGATTGATGACAGCAGCTGTATTTAATAATTATGAGACATGCCTCTTTTTTGCTGTCAGTCTGTTCATGACCCTGAGGACACAGTCATAAACCCTCCAGGTGAGTAGTTGGGATTAATATGATGGCTGATCTCAGGTGGGTGTGTTTACTGAGTACTGATTTAATAATGCAGTAATAACTATTGAGGACAGACTGTGACACCAGTGACGGTGACAGATCCCAGCATTAAGACGTCAAAGTTGTGTCCAGAGATGGACCTTTTAATGTCTTTGACTGTCACCTGTGGACATGAAGCTATGAGTTCCACCACTATTTACTCCAACTGATGAAATAAAATGTCCCTGTCCAAATATCCAGTTTTCACAGTCTGGTTAAAATGTACATGTATAGTGAGTGTTGTGAAGTGAGCTAATAAAAATGAATTAAATGGTCAGTGGTCGTGACATTTAAGGTGATTGATTGATTTCCAAATGTCAATCACCACGCCCCGCCCTTTCCTGTCCCTGGTTGGGCTCCTGACAGCCTGTTAATGTTGGGGCGAGGACTCTCTCGCTGGGACGTTCTCTGCAGTTCAGGCTCGTCTGCGTTGAGTTCTGGAACAGTCCGGGCCAAGTTTCCATCAGTGCAGCCTGGATGATTTGTCCTGTCGGCGCGGCTCTCTGGGGCCAAGAGTCTCAGGCTCGTTTCCATATAAAGAGGCTGCGCTCCGGCTGACAGCGGAGCCGGGCTCCTCGGGGCCGGCAGCCTGTGGAAGTCCTGCCACTGCACTGCCTTCAATTAAGTGTTTGAGGTAGACGAGCAGGAAGTCTGATCTGAGGGCAGCTCTGCAGCCTGACTGCACCGGCTCATCCACTCAGGGGTATCAACACAAGCACCTGAGGAATCAGAGGCTCAACACAGGACCTATGGACAACACAGAGATACAGCATCTTACCTATTGATCATAGATTAATCAATGCATTTCTGTCTTCTGCTGCTTTTGTCTTAATCAATAATGAACTGAAAAACAAGCAC
This sequence comes from Rachycentron canadum, assembly GCA_038496675.1. NCBI lineage: Eukaryota > Metazoa > Chordata > Actinopteri > Carangiformes > Rachycentridae > Rachycentron > Rachycentron canadum. The sequence continues at coordinate 976,666 of CM076652.1, forward strand.
TGATACTGTCATTCATCATCACTGGAACCTCATTATCCTCATCATTATCATGGGAACCTTGTTATCATTAGAACCTCATTATTGCTCATTATCACCGGAACCTCATTATTATTATCAGAACCTCTGAACTCACTGATCAGACATCAATTGATCAGTCATCCAGCTTCAAATCAAATGAGGGAGTTTGATTTGTTCATGTCACCGTAAACCTGAAATCTGTGTTTTGAGCCATTGGTCTGAAAATTATAAAAATGTCCCTTAAGGCTTTAAAGGAGCAGAGAGACATGGTGTTAATTAGGTTTATCAGACCAATTAATTTTCGATATGTGAAAGATTTACCTTCCGTCCTCTGTGCGTGCGTGTGCGTGGACCCTCCTGTATGTTGTTGTGTTGTGTGTAGGTTGTGTTTTCGTCTGAGCGGTTGTAGCGTTATTAGCAGCAGGATTAGTGCTGCCCCCATCCTGTCTGACCATCTGTCTTCTCAACCAGTCAGACACAGGCAGAGGAAGCATCAGCGCCTGATTGGACGGACTGAGTAGTTAGGGTGTTTGTTTAGTAACGATCCCGCCACATGGGGTCAAAGGTCAACTTGTAGGGCTAATTAACAAATTACTATAAAGCTGTTTAAATAAACTGACAAGAACCTGATCAGGATCAGACCCTCACTAAACAGTCATCAGGTCTATTAACAGTCCTTGTTTGTCTCCAAAGGAAACAGAAACTAAACTTGTCCATCAGGAAACCCCAGTCAGGCCTTCATCCAATCAGCTGCTCCTCCGATCAAAGCCTCCCTGTCACATGAATTTGATGGAGATCTGTAAATATGCTTTCAAGTGGTCCTGCTGACAGACAAACAGGCCCAGGGGCAGGTGGACAGGCAGAGGGGTAATTTTAGACTGATGGTGGTCGTGGTTCCTGAGGCAGACGAGGCCGGAGGGAGGTTGGAACAGATGAGGTGAAGACAGACCTTTCAGCTGGTTACTGCTGTGATAAATGCAGCTCTTTGCTTAATGAAGACTTTAACTACTGAACTCTGATGTTTCTGCTCGGTCATTTCCCATTTTTATACCATTTATTTCAAAATTAGGTCAAATATTTATGTACAAACCGGTGTTTCATTTAAAGTGGTGAATTCTAATTGAATTGAATGATAATGAATTATAATGTGAATATTGTCTCACATTTACAAAAGATTTTTGTCTAGATGTTGAACAATGCAGAGGAGGAAAACTGCATCTCCAGGTAAAATAATGTTCATTTATTGTTGGAGCCTAAACACAAACAGACCAGCACAGGTCTCACCAGCTGTAAGGGGGGGGGGGGGTCTGGTGTAAAGTCCACCAGAGGGCCCAAAATCACAGGACAAAAAAAGTTTTAAACTTTGGTGCAATAGTATTTTGCCTGAAGTGTAAAATACAGTGAAATGTGTAATGTATTTTACATTAAATAAAGATAAACCCTGAAATTCTCAACAAATGCATGTATATGATTAAAAACTGAACAGAGTGAATTTGTTCTCTTCATTGCACTGAAGAAAAATATTCTAATATCTCTATCCATGTGTCCTATCTCTGTATATCTCTATTTATCTCTCTACAAGGCAAATTAGCTCAAAGGTTTTATCTGTCTATCGATACCTCTATATCTAATTTGATCTAACTCTGTTTGTCTATTTTATACATCTATTTCAATCTATATACATTTCTCTCTATATCTCCATCTATTTAAAATGACTGTTCAGTCATTAACAGTTGACTTCTCAGCTTTACCATGAACATAGATGTCCCCTTGTAAAGCTTCTAATAATGATATGATGTGGTGAAGCTACTCCGCTGTGTTCTGGGGTCGTGGTGTGAATCACAGCAGAACGTTCCTCGGTTCCTCGGCCTCAGATGAGGAGTTGAGTCTTTGCTTCATGCAGACTGAACCAGAGCCTTAATTAGCACCAGTGTTGACTCACCCCTCCCCCTCCCGTCCACTCACATGGCTCTGTCACGGCCCTGCATTGTCAGAGGAGGTCAGAGGTCATGCTGCTCCATTCATATGATAAGTGGCCTGAAGGAGGCTGTGGAGCAGGGATGCGTCTGCTCCCTCATGCTGCCTGTCACAGAGGGCTGCTGGGAAAAAGCTGTGTTGTCAATGGCTGTGATCCCTCGTCAATGGAGCCTTTATGTCGGGGGTGATAAACCTCCTCCACCCACTTGAGCAGGAAGTGACACTGCTCTCTGACCATGATGAACAGGCCTCAAAAAGCCTCCAGCACACACACTGTGACTCAGTGAGTCTTTTGCTCTTATTCTGAAAGGGTTCATCCTCTGGTTGATTTTAGTCGTTATTGAACACATTAAAACTGATCAGTTATAGGAGGACTGAACAGCTCTGTGACTCTCTCAATCTTACAGAAACAGTCAAGGTCCATACTTTAACTCACAAATGCTCTTCTTGATGAATGGGGAAAAATTCCCACAGGCACACTCGCACACAAAATGTTGTAGAAAGCCTTCCCAGCAGAGTGCACGCTGTTACAGCTGCAAAGGGGGGAGCAACTCCATATTAATGCCTGTGGATTCACAATGGGATGTCATAAAAGCTGTGGATTAAATGTGTAGGGTCCCAATACATTTGTCCATATAGTGTATTTAGTGCATTAGAGGCTTCGGAGCTGAATTTTCATCAGATAGTAGCTCAGAAAACACTGCATGTGGCTCTTAAAGGGTTAGTAATTAATGAAGCTAACGAGCCGCTTGTCTTCTGTCTAACCTGTTGTTCGTCCTCTGCAGGACACAATGTGGGGATCAGGGAGGAGGCGCGGGGTCCAACCCTGAGGAGGCGTCCTGTGGCTGGGAGGAGCGTGGCGCTCCTGTGGCCCTCCTGCGGCGCTCCGGGACGCTCCTACTAAGATGTCCCTCAGCAGCGGCCCTGCAGGCGGGAAAGGTGTGGACTCCAACGCGGTGGACACATATGACAGTGGCGATGAGTGGGATATCGGTGTTGGCAATCTGATCATTGACTTGGACGCCGACTTGGAGAAAGACAAACTAGAGATGTCAAGCAGTAAGGAGGGAGGGGGCATGGCCGCCCCTCCCAGCGCTGTGGCGGCTTTACCTGACAATATAAAGTTTGTTAGTCCTGTGGCCGCTACTCAGGGCAAAGAGAGCAAATCCAAATCCAAGCGCAGTAAAAACTCTAAGGAGAGCGTTAAGGCCCCAGTCTCAGATGGACCTAAGAAGGATATCCAGGGTCGGGCCCCCGGGGACCCACCACCACAGAACTCTACCCTGACTAAGGGAACTGACAAGTCTAGTAAACCCTCCCGTACCCTCCCTGCTGTGAAAAAGGACAAGGACGTGGTGTCAGGGAAAACCAAGAAGGACAAAATGGAGGTTGTGGCCACAGGAGTGGTTAACACTGAGAAAGAGGCCGGGGCCCCCATCCTGCCATTAGGGGCCCCTCGCAGTGGCCCATTCGAGGGCCAACAAAACCCTGAATTAGCTGCAGCTGAGCTGCTTGGGAACATGGCACTGGACTCAGCAGGGATGGGCCAGGCTGTTGCCATGACAACAGAGCAAGAGGAGGCGGACAGCGGTGAATGCAGAAACCTGAAGAAAGTCGGCAGCGGTGAGAAGGTAAGAAGAACCAGAACATCTGGTCACATCTGTGGTGGTTTATTATTATTTGTGATGTCATCAGTCCACCTGGACCTGGACCTGGTCTGTGAAGTGAAGCCAACGCTGAAGAGCCTTAACCCTTCATTCTCTCTAATGACCATCAGGGGGCGACTCCATTGGTTGTTAAAGAAGTCAGATTGTATTGAAGTCTATGGGAAAATGTCCCTACTTCTCCTTGATTTATTAGCTCAGTAAACGTTTTCCTAATGAGTTTATGGTCTCAGTCTCTAGTTTCAAGTCTTCAATACAACATGATGTTCATTTTTTTAAATGATGGTCCATTTAGAGGAAAATAGACCAGAAAGCAGGGGATGGATTAGGGGGCGTGGCTACTGTGTGACTGACAGACTGTACCACCCAATCAGGATAGAGTACAGAGCAGGACAGCTCCACCCCTCACTCCTCCTCAGCTCCACCTTCTCCTCCAAAGATGGTTCCTTCTGGTTTCAGAAAACCAAGATGGCCGACAGACAAAAACGACTCTGCGGCTGCTTTAAAGCATCACAGAGATGGCGTCAGCGACTTCATCATCACTGACTCTAACGTTAAAATCCTATCATCAACATGTTAGCAGCAATTTAGTCACATCTAGTTGTGTTGTTTTTGTGATGAATCCTGGAGGAAGTTGTCAGATTATAAATGGGTGCAGATGCTGAATAAAGTGAACAAACATTTCACAGTTGCAGTGAAAATCTGCTGAGATGTCATGTGCAGCATTGTGATGTAACAAACACGCCCAGTGCGTCACAGCTTGGAAACAACTGTCACCAACATCGAGGACAAGCTGTCACGTGACAGTTTTAAGTTTCTGAAATGAAGTTTGTTGTCTCAGTCTAAACTCTCTAGTGTGTGTGTGTGTGTGTGTGTGTGTGTGTGTGTGTCTGTGTGTCTGTGTGTCTGTGTGTCTGTTTCACCAAAATTAGCAGCTATATCCAGGGGTTCCAAATGTGGGTAACAAGCTGTTAGCTGCTGTGCTAACTGGTAAAACAGATCTGTCACTTCTCATCTCAAGGTTGTTGCTCCTGAGAAAGAGTGAGTCTCTGAGAGACACTTTGACCAGTGATTGTGTGTTTATGTTTTTTTAAGTTATCTTTTTAGCTCACTCTCAGAGGAAGGTGTAGTAGTGTAGTGGTGTTTCTGGTTTAACAGGTGACAGGTGTGTGTCATTAGCGTGTTGTGTTTACATCAATAGTGATCAGAGCCAGGGCTGAAAAATCCCAGTGTTTACTGCAGCATCATGTGACTGGGGTTTTGGATCAGTGGCTGAATTCATCTGCTCCTATTTGTGCTTTTTAACACTTCTAGCTAACATTAGCTGAGAGAGGTAGAGTGATTGCAAAAGTTATTTACACCTAAATTTATCTGGTTCAACAATGATTGATCATTAGTCACACTGTAAAAACAGACACTGAAGTCTCACTTTATATAAGATGAGACCTTCAAAAGGAGCTTTAAGTGCCAATATTTGTAGCACAGCCCAACTGATCCTGTACTGTTATTATTCCTATCAATTGAGCCTATAATGGCATCCTATTGAGCTAAAAATAATCAGCCAAGTAATTTATCTATTTTTACAGAAGAACTAGTATTATTAATCTGTATATTAATGAAGATGGATTGAATTTTGCAGTGTGAGCATGGACTTCAACCTGGAGACACTTTCTAAATATTTAGCTCACCAAAGATCAGAGCAGGTTTAAATGTCTTCTCCTTGGATTAAAACCTTGTCTGCAGGATCTTTTATCATCGGTCCAGATCCACAGACTGAGCAGCGCCGCTGCACTTTCTAAGAATACCATCATCTGTAAATGAGCTATTTACACAGTGATCTAATCTGACCCAGTTTCTGTTTTTAGATGATGTTGCTGTAATAGATCCTCCAGCTGATCCTCGAAGCTTTGTTTTTCTTCACCTGTTCCTCAGGTAGTTTAGATGCTGCTGTTGAACAGACTGTTAACCCAGGGTGGATTGATTTAGGCTGCCAACTAATTCAAGGTTAAACAGGCAGGTGATTCAGGTCAAACAGGCTGTCACTTCATTGTTAAATGTGCTGTTACAGGGTTAAAACACACTGTTGATTCAAGGTTAAAAAAGCTCTGTGTTTAGGCTGATGGGGCTGGACTGAACAATATGCAATGAATGATTGAGTTTTGCATTTTATTTACACTTAAAAAAATATAAAATGTTACATTTTCCCTTTATCAGAAGAAATTGCAGAGATATTAGGCTTGTTGTTTGTGAAGCACGAGTGCTGGGGATAAAAGTCTTACTATAGGTTGGACAACTTGGTGATTCAATATTAAATATGATGTTAACTCCGGTTAAACACCACAGCTCCTTGTGTCTTTGACTGATAAGTCCTGTTTGATCAACGTCTTTTTGTGTGAAACATCAGTGAAGTGATAAAAGTCGCTGCTTGAC
>CM076652.1:983254-990754 GCA_038496675.1 Rachycentron canadum
GACACTGATGGAGGTAAAGACTGATGGAGGTAAAGACTCTGATGGAGTTTATAGACTGATGGAGGTAAAGACTGATGGAGGTATAGACCGATGGAGGTAAAGACACTGATGGAGGTAAAGACTATGATGGAGGTAAAGACTGATGGAGGTAAAGACTCTGATGTAGGTAAAGACTGATGGAGGAAAAGACTGATGGAGGTAAAGAGTGATGGAGGTAAAGAGTGATGGAGGAAAAGAGTGATGGAGGAAAAGAGTGATGGCGGTAAAGACTGATGGAGATATAGACTGAGGGAGGTAAAGACTGATGGAGGTAAAGATACTGATGGAGGAAAAGACTGATGGAGGTAAAGACACTGATGGAGGAAAAGACTGATGGAGGTAAAGACACTGATGGAGGTAAAGACTCTGATGGAGGTAAAGTCTGATGGAGGTAAAGACACTGATGGAGGTGAAGACTGATGGAGGAAAAGACTGATAGAGGTAAAGACTGATGGAGGTAAAGACTGATGGAGGTAAAGACACTGATGGAGGTAAAAACTGATGGAGGTAAAGACTGATGGGGTAAAGACTCTGATGGAGGAAAAGACTGATGGAGGTAAAGACTGATGGAGGAAAAGACTCTGATGGAGGTAAAGACTGATGGAGGTAAAGACTCTGATGGAGAAAAAGACTGATGGAGGTAAAGGCTGATGGAGGTAAAGACACTGATGGAGGTAAAAACTGATGGAGGAAAAGACTGATGAGGTAAAGACTGATGGAGGAAAAGACTGATGGAGGAAAAGACTGATGGAGGTAAAGACTGTGACGGAGGTAAAGACTGTGACGGAGGTAAAGACTCTGATGGAGGTAAAGACTGATGGAGGTAAAGACACTGATGGAGGTAAAAACTGATGGAGGTAAAGACACTGATGGAGGAAAAGACTGATGGAGGTAAAGACACTGATGGAGGAAAAGACTGATGGAGGTAAAGACACTGATGGAGGAAAAGACTGTGATGGAGGTATAGACTGATGGAGGTAAAGACACAATTGGAGGTAAAGACTGATGGGGGTAAAGACACTGATGGAGGTAAAGACTGATGGAGGAAAAGACTAATGGAGGTAAAGACTGATGGAGGTAAAGACTCTGATGGAGGTATAGACTGATGGAGGTAAAGACTGATGGAGGTATAGACTGATGGAGGTATAGACTGATGGAGGTAAAGACTCTGATGGAGGTAAAGACTGATGGAGGTAAAAACTAATGGAGGTAAAGACTGATGGAGGTAAAGACACTGATGGAGGTAAAGACTGTGATGGAGGTATAGACTGATGGAGGTAAAGACACTGATGGAGGTAAAGACTCTGATGGAGGTAAAGACTCTGATGGAGGTAAAGACTGAAGGAGGTATAGACTGATGGAGGTAAAGACACTGATGGAGGTAAAGACTGATGGAGGTAAAGACTGATGGAGGAAAAGACTGATGGAGGTAAAGACTGATGGAGGTAAAGACTGATGGAGACCAGCTACCAAAACAAAGACCAGAGAAACCTTGATGACATCACACACAGAGGGGGTGTGGCTTTGTGCTCAGGACACCATCACTCTACTGTCTCTTTAAGGCAGATGGATCAAAGCTGTCTCATGTCAAACCTTTAGCTCTAATGATGTTTTTAGGTTTAGACAAATCCACTGATCTTAACTCCGACATCATCCACATTCGAGGACACGCCTGTTCACGTCAAACAGCAGTTCAGGTTTCAGCATCAGGTTTTTTCTGGTTGTAACAGTGAACGCCCCAGAGGCTGCTGGGAATGTCTGGATGTGACATCACGCCGTCAACAGGAAAAAGCGGGAGACACAGTTGATGTGTCCTCACCTGAACTACCTGGACGAGGATAAAGCTGAAGGTCAGCAACAGCTGAACTGAGACCAAACCCAGCTGGTCCTCAGCAGAGACTGAGTACCTCTGAGTGAAGCCTGTTTACGGGCCTGTCACACCTGTGTGACCCACCTGCAGGTCTCACTGTGGGTCAGTCTTCGTGTCTGAACGTTGCCCTGACACTCAGGTGAAGGTATTTCTTCCTCTGCTGAGAAACTGGAGCCTGTTTCGGGTAAATAAAGCTCAGGACCGTGTGAAACTAACACCTGCTGTTGTTCACTTTGTGCATCCTGACAGGATGTTGAGCCTCGTGGCGCGTGACCTCACCTGTGAATAACGTCTCTTCTCCGGTGTCTGTGGGTGAACGCGCCCTCGGTGAAAAGGTGGAAAGATGCGGCTCAGCGTCTCCACCTGCGCCTCCTCAGCGGCTCCTCCTCCACCTCCTCAGCGGCTCCTCAGCGTCTCCACCTGCGCCTCCTCAGCGGCTCCGGCTCTCGGTCTCCGTTCATCGCAGTTTCGGCGGGAACAAACTCAAAGTGGAGTTCGGTGTCTTTTCCGTGTCTGTTCCGTGTCTTTTCCGTGTCTGTTCCGTGTCTGTTCCGTGTCTTTTCCGTGTCTTTTCCGTGTCTGTTCGGAGAGAGGAGCCACTTCCTCCGGTTAAACTCAAACTACTGCAACAACTGCCGCTTCTCTCTTTAATCAACGGCTCCTGCTAACAAGCTACACAAGCTAACCACCCGCACTTCCGGTCATTACCTTCAAAGTAAAGGTTGAGTGTTCGGACGCCAGCCGGTCTACATGGGCGGATCTTAAACTGTCCTAATTAACACATCAGTACAACACGATTTTTAAATGATGGTCCATTTAGAGGAAAATAGACTATAAAGCAGGGGATGAGTTGGGGGCGTGGCTACTGTGTGATTGGCGGACTGTACCACCCAATCAGGACAGCAGGTCAGCTCCACCTCCTCTTCAGAGCAGCAGCTCAGATGATGGTGATGTCCCAGAAGGTTTGACAGTTGTTTGAGACGAAGTTATAAACTGAGAATGTGAGAATACTTTCTCTCTAGAGGTTTTAAATAGGTCCATCTATAATACTGAGTCTTTTCTGTGGAGCTCCATAAGAACTGAACTACTTTAGGTCATAGTGTGGATCTGCCTACAGACTCTGAGCAACATGAAGGTCCAGATGAATGTTCACAGAAAAGTGGGGACCAGAAGCTTCAATATAGTTTTTACTGACTAGACATTTGTACCACTGAAGTATTGTCCTCTGTTCGCTCCTCCATTCTCCGTCTTGTGGGCGACTGTGTAAGAATCTAGTTTTATGAACTCAACTGTTTTAGTTTATATCTGCTGTAAAGTTGTGTTTTATCATTTTGCTGTCACTAGACGTTAACAGACAGAAAACTCCATCGGGGGAGAGCTGTAAGGCTTTAACCAACAATTATTTTGATCATCAATACACAATATGGTTATTTTCTATTGTAATCGATTGATTTCTCAGTATATAGAATTTTAGAATATAATTAATATTAAGTCAATTTTCAAAATAGTCATCCACAATTTTTTCATTCAACGAATTGATGAATTATTACTCTTTAATAAATTTCCCTGTCATGTATTCATCTGATTCATACAAAGAATATATTATTTTCTCCTTTGATTCTTTTCACTATTATTATTTTCATCGCATTTCTGAAAAAAGTTAATTCAACTACTTTGGTTAACATAGACCATAAAGCAGAATGTTTATGTACATTTTTATTGTGAAGGAAAATTAGTAACTTCCGGTATGGCTCTGGATTGAACTTGACAAAGCGCGCTGCTTCTCATTGGATAAGAGAACTTCATCTCGTGAATATTCATGATGAGGTCACACGTGAACATGAAAAGATTTTAGATTTTCGAGGGAAATACTGTTTTTATCACATTAGTAACCTTTCAAATTAAGATTTTATATTAAAGACCATTTTCTCACAAAAAGTCAAACTATAAAAAAGGTTTAAGACTCTGAAACCATCTCATTAACTGTTCAAATCACCAATATTTCACTGGAAAAGTCTAGAAACTGGAGGGCCCGGCCCCTTGGTTAGAACCCAGTGACACAGCTACAACAGAAAAATCTCTGGGTTCACAGGAGACAGTTTACTGCTCAATTAAGTACTTTTATTCTGATAGCTCAACTACAGGAAGTACCTTTACTGTGATTCTTTAATGCTATAATGTCTAATGTGTATGTTTTTGCGATTCGTACAGAGCTATCGTTAGCATTAGCAGCTGTTTAGTCACGTTAATTATTTTAAAATCAACCCTCTTATTTCTGCTTCCATTTCGATAGCTTCTTTTCTTCTGCTGAAGTTAGCATGCTAACTGGCTAGCCCCAGCCTGGTCACTGAGACATCCAGTCAGATCTGAAGTAGCTGCTCAGAGGACTTAGTTTAACCTGTTGTATTGTAAACACAACGTTAGCGCTTGTAAAGACTGGTGAGTTAACACTTGTTAATGCTAACATTAGCAACAGAGCAATAGCAAAACTTATAGATATTAATTTTAAGTAAAAGAGGAATATAAGTGATTAATACAAATTATTTAATTAATTGATAATTATATTGTGATAGTTAATTTAATTATTCAAACTGTCCCCTTCAGTAAAACTATTCACAGCTGTTTGTTTCATATTTTATATATCTGATACATGATATTTTTTATAATTTATTTTTTAATAGCATCATAAAATCAAATAAGAGTTGACTGATGTGTGAAAAGCACAGCCACAGTCTCTTCAAGAAAAACCACTGAGCAGTTTTTTTTTCTCGTCAATAGAAAAGAACGTGGACAGAATATTAATCATTCATTCAATACGTCGTCCGACTGGGAGTCAGCGTGTGGACACAGCTGCTGGAGCTGCTTTCACACCAGAGACAAAAGAGAAACTGGTCACTGAGTTTAACCTGTTTGTGAAGATGAACTCACTCCAACTGTTTCCCTCTAAAACTCAGAAGAAGCTTGTTCTGAAAGTCAGGTTTACTGATTAATTCACCTGGATCAACAACTGACAATTATTTTATTATGAGTTCAACTAATGCGTCATTCAGTCAATAAAACATGGAGAAAAAAAAAACATCACAACATCCTTGGTGACATCGCCAAGAGTCCAACTGCAGAAAGTTTCTGTCTAATGGCTGCAGCTGCGATCTGGATCTGGATCTGGATCTCCTCAGCACCTCCTCAGATCTGAGGTACCAGCTCCAGGTCCCAGGTCAGACTGTGGCCCCATGTGGTCAGATGTTTCCCTGCAGCAGCTGAACTGCAGGATCCTTGTTGTGCCTCCGGGCCTCCTGCAGAGGAGAGCTCCCCCACCTGGTGGACAGAGGAAACTACATCAGACACCGATTAAGCAACATGAACATTTAACACCTTGATTTAACCACAGCCTCTGGAGGCTCGAGATGAGGGATGGCCTCACCTGTCCTTGAGGGCGGGGTTTGCTCCAGTGTTCTCCAGCAGGAAGCGGATGACCTCTGTGTGACCTTCAGCGGCCGCCATGTGCAGAGCTGATCGACCGTCATAGTCAACAGCATTGACATCCACCCCAGACAGGAAGTACCTGCAGACCACACAGATTTGAAACAGCTGGGGCTGATGGGAAACTCATCAGTCTGATTGTAAATGAAAGTCCTGGACACTAAGATGTGACCCGATGATGATGTTGGAGGTAAAGTTGTGTAATGATGAAGTGAAGTTACCGTCTGAGGGACCAGACGTCTCCTTTAAAGGCTGCCAGCAGGACGTTGATGATCTGGTATCCCTGCAGAGGAGGCGAGGCCATTTAAATTAGTCATGATCCAGCACAGATATAAACTGGTCTGGGGTCTGAGTGCAGAACCAGGACTGACCTCAGACTCAGTCTTCCACTGCCTGTAGGCCAGAATCTGCCTGAATGGAGTCCTGATGTCAAAGCTGTGCAGCTGAAACGTGGAAATCAGCTCCTGCAGAAACAAACGAGAAAATCACAAATAATCATTTCTACATGAAACTGATCAAACAGCCCACATGTTGCTCCAGACCTCTATTTAATATATATCTATATTTAACATCCAAACCCTCAACTACTGTATATTAACATCACACTTTTAATTATTTCTCTTCCATAACAGTCTGAACCACCTGAACCTGTGTTTTTAATCCATATTTAATCCAAATATATAATTATATATATCATATAATTTAAATCTCTTCTCTCTCTTCTCTTTTTTCAATCCTCTCTCACCCACACTAACACTGAGACGGCCACAGGAATTTAACTCAAGTAAATTCAGATATTTTTATAATATTTTTAATTTAATAAATTTAAATGTAAAGTTGTATTTCAACAAACCTCTGCCCCCATGCAAAGTATTCTGGGGATTAAAGTGTTGAGCTCCATAAAATATATTTGTGGTTTTAAGAACCAAAAACCATCTCAGTGTAGTTTTCCATCTCCTCTCAGGCTGAGCTCTGAGCTCTAGGAACAACAGGCCAGTCAGACAATCAGAGGAGAGGATTTGATCCTCTCTTCTGATTGGATGGTTGGATGGTCCGTCCAGGTGGGTGGGGCTTGGGGCGAGGCTGAGAGTGGTGACTGCTTTGTTGTGACATCACAAAGTTCCAGAAGTCCTGATGGCTGATTTTAAGATCCTGGTTGAAGTACCTTTAGAACGCATGGACCTTTAACATCTACCTTTAGAACGCATGGACCTTTAACATCTACCTTTAAACTGTATGGACCTTTAACATCTACCTTTAAACTGTATGGACCTTTAACATCTACCTTTAGACTGCATGGACCTTTAACATCTACCCTTTAAACTGTATGGACCTTTAACATCTACCTTTAGACTGTATGGACCTTTAACATCTACCTTTAGACCGTATGGACCTTTAACGTCTACCTTTAGACCACATGGACCTTTAACATCTACCTTTAAACTGTATGGACCTTTAACATCTACCTTTAGACCGTATGGACCTTTAAACCTCCAGACTGTATGGATGGTTACCTGGCAGAAGTGGACAGCCCTCCAGGGGTTACCACAGGCATCTAACTCTGGAGAAAACACCATAAGACCCAAAACACCAGGAACCACAGCCAGCAGGGAGCCGTGGCTGCTGGACACTGCCGGTATGGACGTCTGCAATTCACACAAACAATTCAGGAAACCACCACACCACCACCAGAGGGTGCTGTCCACAAAATAATAGCATCAAAAATAAACTGCAGGTGCTCACAGAGTGCAACATGATAAATGATAAATCAGCCTGTAACAATAAATCTGTCCCTGCAGGACACAGACTAGAGACTGGACCTTGTAGTGGAAAACTGTAGAGTAATCCTTCATCCCCGCCACCTGCATCATGGACAACATGCTCCGTGTGGCTGCTGGCGACAACACCTGGTCACCTGACAGTGGACAGAGCCCCCCGTTGGCTAAGGAGGCGGCCATGACAGCCCCTGACTCACAGGTGATCTCGGTGGAGGAGCACTGTCAGACAGACACTTTCACATGAGTCACTCTGAAACTGCACTTTCCTAAAATAACGTGTGTTCATTAATACGGTGGCTCAGACAGGTCAACACAATGCAAAATCCACAACAA
>CM076652.1:995754-998941 GCA_038496675.1 Rachycentron canadum
TTCCAGAAAGACGACACACATTATATTTGCTGATTATATTGATTAGACTGTAGCTAAACTTATATTTCCTCATATAAAAATATGTAAACCTCTTAAAATCCTCTTTTTACATTAAATAACAGTGTCACATGCAGGTTATGTTCTGCATTTTGTTTTTGTCCATGTAAATGATTCAAACACAAGATTCAGTCAGATAAAGATGTCTTGATTTGTTTGTTTTTATTTGTTAAATATTCACCCATTTGTAAAGGACCCTGGTCAAGAGAGAGATGCCTGGTCCCTGTTTGAATGTGGTGATCCATGGTCAGCACTGGAGTCACATCCTAAAAAACCTCCATCCAACATTTCCCATAATGCAACATGATAGTGAGTTTCACTAGCAAATGTCTGAATCATTCACCTTCAAGTTGTAAGAGATTTGTGACCAGGAAACTGATCGTCATCGGCAGAACGACGGTTTGTGTGACCACGTTCAGTCTCATTCCTATTTAAAGGCTTCAGCTGATGTGAGTTAGTTTGTGTTAGTTTCCCTCCACTGTGTCTTTGCATGAGAGTAAAATACCTCAAAGAACTGGTTGACGTTGATTCTTCCATCTGAGGCGAAGCTGTCAAACAGAACATCGGCAGCTCTGAAACAACAGGAGACACCAGGTCAGTTCAGCCCCGAGACCAAAACACAGGCTCCACGGAGGCTAAGACCAGACCATGTGATCCTGGACCTGGACTCTGGTCTGAAGAGCCTTCATTCTCTCTAGTGACCATCAGGGGGCGACTCCACTGGTTGTTAAAGAAGTCAGATTGTATTGAAGTCTATGGGAAAATGTCCCTACTTCTCACAAAAAACCAAGATGGCCGACAAATTACAAACGGGAGGCTTCAAAATCGCAGCTCACAAACCAATGGGTGACAGTTGGTCAGAGCTGAGTTCAGACCAGAATCTGATCTGTTTACCTGATTAAAATGATTATTCCTGATAAATCAGTTAGTTCTTTTTCATGGTCCAGAGTTTGGTTTTATGACACTGACAATAAAAGGATCATAACACTAGGGTTTTACAAATTGAACATTCGTGACACACTTTGGTGGAGCAGCATTCAGCCTTCAAAGCTTCTACATCTGTCTCTTCCTGATGGTTGAACCAGGTTCAGGTAGCACTGACTTTCAGACTTACGCTCTGCGTTTGGATGGACTCTGCTGGGGGGGGGGCCACAGTTGAGGGGCGGGGGGACCTCGGTCCTCCGGCTGGACCACAGCCTGAGGGAGGGGAGGCTTCAGGCAGCCGTTACTCACCGACACTGGGACAAGTAGACACAGAGAAATACACATCATCATTTCATCACACTGAAAAGAGTGAACACGGTTCTGTGTTAGATGGAACATTCAGCAACAGGAGACAACGCAAACAACATAAAGAACAGAAATCGAGAACATGAAGAAAAATTTATGAACATAAAATATATATTTAGGGAAGCAGGCAGAGAGAGCAAGCACCAGGCCCCCATCTTTTACTGGTGTGAATGTTCCCTCCTTCAGTTGTTTCATGAACCAAACAGAACATCTAAACGTTCCTTGTGTCCGTCACCACTAACTCAAACCAAGATCTCATTCTAAATCTGACCAAGTGTTTTTTGTAGGTTTCTGGTGCACAACAGAAAATACACAAACCAGGACATGAGCACAGTCGAGTGAACAACAACAAGGACACAATGGACAGAGACTCATCATCTCCTAGATCTGTACCTGCAGGTTCAGGACTGACAAGGCTGATGGGCCTCTGCACCGGACTCTGCACCAGACTCTGCACCGGACTCTGGACCGGACTCTGGACCTGGTTCTGGATCATACTCTTGGGTGCTGGATGGGGAGCTGCCTGAGAAACATCATCAACAGAGAGATGAATAGTCAAAATGAAATTTACAAGGAGATTTGATCATCTGTTTATTTTCCAGCATTTTTCTCTTGTTTTTTTATAATTATAAATTATCTAAAGGTAGATGTTAAAGGTCCATACGGTCTAAAGGTAGATGTTAAAGGTCCATATGGTCTAAAGGTAGATGTTAAAGGTCCATACGGTGGAAGTATCAAAATGCCCCCAAGCCCTGCCCACATGGACCCACCATCCAACCTCACAGGATTTGGTTTCTCTGTGTTTTTACCTGAAACCTGCTATATTTTCAGTGGATCACTTGGAAACCAGCTAGTCAGAAGAGAGACTTAGAGGCTCCCTTCACAGACACAAATGTCTGGCGCTGCTGATTCAGAACAATAATAATGTGTTCAACATGTCAGGACAGGTCAACCTGGTTACCTGGTTCTCAGCCTTCCTCTGCTGGCCCTGGTCTGTCATCCCTCCATCCTCTGCAAGAGAACAGAAGAGATACATCAGGACCACATGAGCATTAGTAAAACCTTTATTTGTAACAAGAGACTAATGTTGTATCTTATCTTCTGAACAGACACGAGCAGAGGAAGCGCAGAGAGATGATGGAAACCCATCAACAAGGAACAGAGATTACAAAGTAAAAGCCCAAACTAAATATCTAACTAAACTTTTGCACTGAAAAGAAAATGAACATAGTTTGACTTATTTTAAATCTCTTACTGGATAATTACAGTGATGCAGACTGAGCTGTGAGCCTTTAAAACTATATAGACATAAAAATAGAGCTGTGTGCGTGTGTCTGTATGTGTGTGCACAAGTGTGTGTTGTAGTTAGAGTAGATTGGAGCCTCAGCAGCTCTGTGGTGATGGCGAATCACAGGGTGTCTCTGTCTCTCTCACAGACCTTTACTGTCTGGCTCTTCATTTGGCTCCAGCAGCTTGTGTCCGTCCAAACCTCCGTAACGTTTCCTCCATTTGCGCCTGAGAGATGGAGTTCTCTGAAAACTGAACCACAACCAGCTTCAGCCACTGAAAGTGTAAAAGTCATGAACAACAACAGAGGCTCTGAACGCATCATGACAATCTGACGTGTTGGAGCTTCACTGTCTTTATCAGACTTATCTGTCTCTCTCTGTCTCTCTCTGTCTCTCTCTCTCTCCCTCTCTCTCTCTCTCTCTCTCTGCCTCTCTCTCTCTCTCTCTGCCTCTCTCTGTCTCTCTCTCTCTCTCTGCCTCTCTCTCTGTCCCTCTCTCTCTCTCTCTGTCTCTCTCTGTCTCTCTCTCTCTCTCTGTCTCTCTCTCTCTCT
>CM076652.1:1018780-1028780 GCA_038496675.1 Rachycentron canadum
CTGTTCTCAGTCTGTTTTCGGCCTGTTCTTGGCCTGTTCTCAGTCTGTTCTTGGCCTGTTCTCACCCTGTTCTCAGTCTGTTCTCACCCTGTTCTCGGCCTGTTCTCACCCTGTTCTCAGCCTGTTTTCAGCCTGTTCTCGGCCTGTTTTCAGTCTGTTCTCAGTCTGTTCTCAGCCTGTTCTCACCCTGTTCTCAGCCTGTTCTCGGCCTGTTATCAGCCTGTTCTCAGCCTGTTCTCAGCCTGTTTTCAGTCTGTTCTCGGCCTGTTCTCAGTCTGTTCTCAGCCTGTTCTCAGCCTGTTTGCAGCCTGTTCTCAGCCTGTTTTCGGCCTGTTCTCAGTCTGTTCTCACCCTGTTTTCGGCCTGTTCTCAGTCTGTTCTCACCCTGTTCTCAGCCTGTTTTCAGCCTGTTCTCAGCCTGTTCTCGGCCTGTTTTCAGCCTGTTCTCGGCCTGTTTTCAGCCTGTTCTCGGCCTGTTTTCGGCCTGTTCTCACCCTGTTCTCAGCCTGTTCTCAGCCTGTTCTCGGTCTGTTTTCAGCCTGTTCTCAGCCTGTTTTCAGCCTGTTCTCAGCCTGTTTTCGGCCTGTTTTCAGCCTGTTCTCGGCCTGTTTTCAGCCTGTTCTCAGTCTGTTCTTGGCCTGTTCTCACCCTGTTCTCACCCTGTTCTCAGTCTGTTTTCGGCCTGTTCTTGGCCTGTTCTCACCCTGTTCTCAGTCTGTTTTCGGCCTGTTCTTGGCCTGTTCTCACCCTGTTCTCGGCCTGTTCTCAGCCTGTTCTCAGTCTGTTCTCAGTCTGTTCTCACCCTGTTCTCAGTCTGTTCTCACCCTGTTCTCGGCCTGTTCTCAGCCTGTTCTCAGCCTGTTCTCAGTCTGTTCTCAGTCTGTTCTCACCCTGTTCTCGGCCTGTTCTCACCCTGTTCTCAGTCTGTTCTCACCCTGTTCTCGGCCTGTTCTCAGCCTGTTCTCAGTCTGTTCTCAGTCTGTTCTCAGCCTGTTCTCACCCTGTTCTCAGCCTGTTCTTGGCCTGTTATCAGCCTGTTCTCAGCCTGTTTTCAGTCTGTTCTCGGCCTGTTCTCAGTCTGTTCTCAGCCTGTTCGCAGCCTGTTTGCAGCCTGTTCTCAGTCTGTTTTCGGCCTGTTCTTGGCCTGTTCTCAGTCTGTTCTCAGCCTGTTCGAAGCCTGTTTTCGGCCTGTTCTCACCCTGTTCTCAGCCTGTTTTCAGCCTGTTCTCGGCCTGTTTTCAGCCTGTTCTCAGTCTGTTCTCACCCTGTTCTCAGCCTGTTTGCAGCCTGTTCTCAGCCTGTTTTCGGCCTGTTCTCAGCCTGTTCTCAGTCTGTTCGCAGTCTGTTCTCGGCCTGTTCTCGGCCTGTTCTCGGCCTGTTCTCGGCCTGTTTTCAGTCTGTTTGCAGCCTGTTCTCAGCCTGTTTGCAGCCTGTTCTCAGCCTGTTTTCGGCCTGTTCTCGGCCTGTTCTCAGCCTGTTCTCAGCCTGTTTTCGGCCTGTTCTCGGCCTGTTCGCAGTCTGTTCTCAGCCTGTTCTCAGTCTGTTCTCAGCCTGTTCTCGGCCTGTTTTCAGCCTGTTTTCGGCCTGTTCTCAGCCTGTTCTCAGTCTGTTCTCAGCCTGTTCTCAGCCTGTTCTCAGCCTGTTCTCAGTCTGTTTGCAGCCTGTTTGCAGCCTGTTCTCAGTCTGTTCTCAGCCTGTTTTCGGCCTGTTCTCGGCCTGTTCTCGGCCTGTTTTCGGCCTGTTCTCGGCCTGTTCGCAGTCTGTTCTCGGCCTGTTCTCAGTCTGTTCTCGGCCTGTTTTCAGCCTGTTTTCGGCCTGTTCTCAGCCTGTTCTCGGTCTGTTCTCAGCCTGTTCTCAGCCTGTTCTCAGTCTGTTTGCAGCCTGTTTGCAGCCTGTTCTCAGCCTGTTTGCAGCCTGTTCTCAGTCTGTTCTCGGCCTGTTCTCGGCCTGTTTTCGGCCTGTGCTCGGCCTGTTTTCGGCCTGTTCTCGGCCTGTTCGCAGTCTGTTCTCAGTCTGTTTTCGGCCTGTTCTCAGCCTGTTTGCAGCCTGTTCTCAGTCTGTTTGCAGCCTGTTCTCAGCCTGTTTGCAGCCTGTTCTCAGCCTGTTCTCAGCCTGTTTTCGGCCTGTTCTCGGCCTGTTCTCGGCCTGTTTTCGGCCTGTTCTCGGCCTGTTCTCGGCCTGTTCGCAGTCTGTTCTCGGCCTGTTCTCAGTCTGTTCTCAGCCTGTTCTCGGCCTGTTCTCAGCCTGTTTTCGGCCTGTTCGCAGTCTGTTCTCGGCCTGTTCTCAGTCTGTTCTCGGCCTGTTTTCAGCCTGTTTTCGGCCTGTGCTCGGCCTGTTCTCAGCCTGTTCGCAGTCTGTTCTCAGTCTGTTTTCGGCCTGTTCTCAGCCTGTTTGCGGCCTGTTCTCAGTCTGTTTGCAGCCTGTTCTCAGTCTGTTTGCAGCCTGTTTTCAGCCTGTTCTCAGCCTGTTTGCAGCCTGTTCTCAGCCTGTTCTCGGCCTGTTCTCGGCCTGTTTTCGGCCTGTTTTCGGCCTGTGCTCGGCCTGTTTTCGGCCTGTTCTCGGCCTGTTCTCGGCCTGTTCGCGGTCTGTTCTCAGTCTGTTTTCGGCCTGTTCTCAGCCTGTTTGCAGCCTGTTCTCAGTCTGTTTGCAGCCTGTTCTCAGCC
The DNA here is from genome assembly GCA_038496675.1 of Rachycentron canadum. Lineage (NCBI taxonomy): Eukaryota > Metazoa > Chordata > Actinopteri > Carangiformes > Rachycentridae > Rachycentron > Rachycentron canadum. Next base: position 1,021,444 of record CM076652.1, read on the forward strand.
TGTTTGCAGCCTGTTCTCAGTCTGTTCTCAGCCTGTTTTCGGCCTGTTCTCGGCCTGTTTTCGGCCTGTTCGCAGTCTGTTCTCGGCCTGTTCTCAGCCTGTTCTCGGCCTGTTCTCGGCCTGTTCTCGGCCTGTTTTCGGCCTGTTCGCAGTCTGTTCTCGGCCTGTTCTCAGTCTGTTCTCAGCCTGTTCTCGGCCGGTTTTCAGCCTGTTTTCGGCCTGTTCGCAGCCTGTTCTCGGCCTGTTTTCAGTCTGTTCTCAGCCTGTTCTCAGTCTGTTCTCAGCCTGTTCTCGGCCTGTTTTCGGCCTGTTTTCGGCCTGTTCTCGGCCTGTTTTCGGCCTGTTCTCGGCCTGTTCGCAGTCTGTTCTCAGTCTGTTTTCGGCCTGTTCTCAGCCTGTTCTCGGACTGTTCTCAGCCTGTTTGCAGCCTGTTCTCAGTCTGTTTGCAGCCTGTTCTCGGCCTGTTTTCAGCCTGTTTTCGGCCTGTTCTCAGCCTGTTTTCGGCCTGTTCTCAGCCTGTTTTCGGCCTGTTCTCAGCCTGTTTTCGGCCTGTTCGCAGCCTGTTCTCGGCCTGTTCTCAGCCTGTTTTCAGCCTGTTCTCAGCCTGTTTTCAGCCTGTTCGCAGTCTGTTCTCAGCCTGTTCTCACCCTGTTCTCGGCCTGTTCTCAGTCTGTTCTCAGCCTGTTCTCAGTCTGTTCTCAGCCTGTTTTCAGCCTGTTTTCAGCCTGTTTTCAGCCTGTTCTCAGTCTGTTCTCAGCCTGTTCTCAGTCTGTTCTCACCCTGTTCTCACCCTGTTCTCAGCCTGTTTTCAGCCTGTTCTCAGTCTGTTCTCAGTCTGTTCTCACCCTGTTCTCAGCCTGTTCTCACCCTGTTCTCAGTCTGTTCTCAGCCTGTTCTCAGCCTGTTCTCACCCTGTTCTCAGCCTGTTCTCACCCTGTTCTCAGTCTGTTCTCAGCCTGTTCTCAGCCTGTTCTCACCCTGTTCTCAGTCTGTTCTCGGCCTGTTCTCAGTCTGTTCTCAGTCTGTTCTCAGCCTGTTCTCAGCCTGTTCTCAGCCTGTTTGCAGCCTGTTCTCAGTCTGTTCTCACCCTGTTCTCAGTCTGTTCTCGGTCTGTTCTCGGCCTGTTCTCGGCCTGTTCTCACCCTGTTCTCAGTCTGTTCTCACCCTGTTTTCAGCCTGTTTTCAGCCTGTTTTCAGCCTGTTCTCACCCTGTTTTCAGTCTGTTCTCAGTCTGTTCTCGGCCTGTTCTCGGCCTGTTCTCACCCTGTTCTCACCCTGTTCTCTGCCTGTTCTCACCCTGTTCTCAGCCTGTTCTCAGCCTGTTCGCAGCCTGTTTTCAGCCTGTTTTCAGCCTGTTCTCAGCCTGTTCTCAGTCTGTTCTCAGTCTGTTCTCAGCCTGTTCTCACCCTGTTTTCAGTCTGTTCTCACCCTGTTTTCAGTCTGTTCTCAGCCTGTTCTCAGTCTGTTCTCGGCCTGTTCTCGGCCTGTTCTCGGTCTGCTCTCTGCCTGTTCTCGGCCTGTTCGCAGTCTGTTCTCAGCCTGTTCTCACCCTGTTTTCAGTCTGTTCTCACCCTGTTTTCGGTCTGTTCTCACCCTGTTTTCGGTCTGTTCTCGGCCTGTTCTCGGTCTGTTCTCGGCCTGTTCTCGGCCTGTTCTCAGTCTGTTCTCAGCCTGTTCTCAGTCTGTTCTCACCCTGTTCTCAGCCTGTTCTCACCCTGTTCTCAGTCTGTTCTCAGCCTGTTCTCAGTCTGTTCTCAGCCTGTTCTCACCCTGTTCTCAGTCTGTTCTCAGCCTGTTCTCAGTCTGTTCTCGGCCTGTTCTCGGCCTGTTCTCAGTCTGTTCTCAGCCTGTTTGCAGCCTGTTCTCGGCCTGTTCTCACCCTGTTCTCAGTCTGTTCTCAGCCTGTTCTCAGTCTGTTCTCAGCCTGTTTTCGGCCTGTTCTCACCCTGTTCTCGGCCTGTTCTCAGCCTGTTCTCACCCTGTTCTCAGTCTGTTCTCAGCCTGTTTGCAGCCTGTTTTCAGTCTGTTCTCAGTCTGTTCTCAGTCTGTTCTCAGCCTGTTTTCAGTCTGTTCTCAGTCTGTTCTCAGCCTGTTCTCGGCCTGTTCTCAGTCTGTTCTCAGCCTGTTCTCAGTCTGTTCTCACCCTGTTCTCAGCCTGTTCTCACCCTGTTCTCAGTCTGTTCTCAGTCTGTTCTCAGCCTGTTTTCGGCCTGTTCTCACCCTGTTCTCGGCCTGTTCTCAGTCTGTTCTCAGCCTGTTCTCAGCCTGTTTGCAGCCTGTTCGCAGCCTGTTCTCAGTCTGTTCTCAGCCTGTTCTCACCCTGTTCTCAGCCTGTTCTCAGTCTGTTCTCAGCCTGTTCTCGGCCTGTTCTCAGTCTGTTCTCAGCCTGTTCTCAGCCTGTTTGCAGCCTGTTCTCAGTCTGTTCTCAGCCTGTTCTCAGCCTGTTTTCAGTTCACAGTGTACAGGGCCTCACCTGACGCCCGGTGCTCGTCTTGTTCACTGTTGTGTGCTTGAAGTCTTAAGGTGCCTCTTGTTCTCCACAGTGTGACCTCGGGGAACACTGTGCTGTCAGAAAAGGATCTCGAATCGGGAAGATGTGCGACTGCCCTCGGGGAGCTTTCTGTAACTTCTTCCTGCTGAAGTGCTTATGAGCCCACCACGTCCTCACAGCAAGAGTATATTTTAAAAAAGTCTTTATTTTCCAAATATAAATATGTATAAATATGAAAAGCCAGGATGTAACGTAGCTGTAGTGGAATAAATCCTTCATGAAGCTTCACGTGAAGAGTCTTCTCCTCTGTTGCATTAAAGGTTTTTTTTCCATTTGTCTCTTGTGGTGAAACTGATCGGCAGGAAAAAGGCTGATCAATAAACTGATATATTTATATATGTGATGAATATGTAGAAATATATGAACTACAGCCTTTATATCAGTCATATATAATATTTATAAACTCAGAGGGTTTGTCACATCTGGAGACCAGACAGGCCTCAGCTGAGCAGATGTGGCGGCGCCCTCTACAGGACTAACCCTGCAGAGGAAGGACTCGGCGGTGGGAAAGTGAATGTTTTCTGTGAACTCAAACTTCAATGTGTTTGTTCTTCACGACTCCTGAAGAGAATAGATCTACAAGTTGATCTGGATCAGCCAATCAGACGAGGTTTTACATCAGCGCCAAACAAATCAGCTGCTCTGAAATCACTTCAGATGTTGGTGCAGCAGGGAATTGTGGGACAGCATCATGTCCTTTCCTTCCCTAAAAGAAGGTCCAGTGATTCCTCTGCTGAAGGAGATAGGAAGCATCAAGGCTCCTTTCCTCAGCTCATTTCACTCAGTTGAACAAAGCTGATTTCACAAGACTCCAAACATCTCAGCAACATCAAGACCCTGAACACAACATTTAAAATGTATGGCCTTTAAGGAAAGGGAGAAATATTTCGGACTTAATATCAACAATAAAGTTTAGACCTTGAGGAAAACTTCAGATCAGATAAAGAGAGAAACTTCAAATCAGCTCTAGAACAACACAAACACATGTGTGGAACTTTCTGTGTTGAAGTTTTCTTTGGTTATTCTGGTTTACAGTGTTTTTATCTAGAAAATAAGGAGAAATTCACTGTGTTTTTAGTTTCCTCTTGTTCTCTGAGCTACTATCCCCTATTACAGTGAACAGAGTCTTTACTGAGTCTCAGATATAATGAGCTGAGGTTGAGCTGAGTCTGAAGATGAGACATTTTTAAAAAGGACAACTTTATAAAGAAAAACAAAGATGAAAAAAGACTTAACTTGGCTCAAAGATGGTTAAAGAGATTTGTCTCAGTCTCAACTGATGTTTAGATTTTTGTTTCCAACAGCTGCATAAATTGTAAGAATGCTGAAATGAGTAAATATGGAACTTTATTTTCCTATAAATAATTATGGGAATCCCTTTTTTCCCTTCAGTTGCTGTCCCCAAAATGTGACACTCATCAGGGTGATAACACATCTAACCTCATCAGATCAAATCCTTGTCAGTAACACAACAAACATCTGTTTGATCTGTTGCCAGCAAGTGATGGACCTTCATTCTCCATTTATATTTACACATCTTCACCGTTTCCACCGAAGAAGAAGTGCCGCGGCGGCGCTTCAGGGGGAAAAAGACAAAGTGAGACGTCCTGCACAGCAGAGGGTTTTTGTCCCAACGGGTTTTATTAGGAAGATACTTTACAGACGTCTAGACTCCTCGGGGCTGCTTGAAGTTCATGCCGACGGTGGGCTGGGTCACCTGCAGGTTGGACAGACTGCCGAAGTCCTGGAGAACAGGGAGAAACTGGTCTGAGAACTGGTCTGGACCAAGACAGATTTCAGAGACAGCAGCTGTCTGAGAGCGCCAGGGTCTGACAGGAACTGATCATCCTTCAGACACGGGAAAGGCTCGCAGCTTCCTCTTCCTGTACTATCAATGACCTGGCGACGTGGACGCCATGATCACTTTCGATACAGGATCCCCTCAGTACTCTGGGGTGTCAATGATGTTCAGAAACTACAAAAGTGAGTCCAGTTCGCCCTCGGTTCAGCTTTAGATCAGTAAATTCATCCGGATCAGGACATTCAGTACTTGGATCAGGTTCCTGGTTTAGTTTCTGTTCTCAGATCTGGGACTGGATGTCAGTCAAACCCAGACGACTTCTGAACCACGTTCTTAGGAGTTTCAGAGGTGAGACTGATCCAGATCAGATCAAGAACATAAGTTGTTCTCATTTTAGCCTTGGAGCCGTTTTAAATGGTAAAGAACTCCCACTGACTCAGGACAGACACACTCTGGACACTCTGAAGACAAACAGCTGATTAAAGCTCCTTCAAGTCTTTGACCTTTGACCTTCAGAGAAACTTCATCTTTCACTTTGGGCCTTGGGTGATGTCATGTCCTGGCTGCTAATGCTGTGACATCATCATTAATAATGACCTTCACCTCAGATCACGTGTCTACACGTGTCTGGTCCACAACAGGTCATTTTATCAGACCTGATCCAGTACAGGTCGGGCCTGAACACAGAAGCAGTATCAGTGTTAAACTGAGGAAATGACCAGGAGCTTATTTATAGAAATTTAAACTTAAATCTGTCAAATAACTAAAATAATTGTCTTTAAAAGGAAACACTTTCCCAGCCGGATTAGACCAAGTATGACCTGGACCTGGTCTTGGTTCAAGAGACACTTACCAGCAGCTTCAGCATCTCCTTGGTGTCGGGATCAACTTCAATCAGCTCCTGGTCCAGAGCTGAGACCTACACAGGACACACACAGACACACACGGTTTTCTCTTCACGTCTAAATTCAACATTCAGTCTTTTTACCATAAAAAAACTAAACTAAAAAAGTTTCTTGTCCCATTTTTTAATATCTTGACTCGGTGATATTGTGTTTGTGGCTTTGAGGTCGTGTGTGTTTGTTTGCACAGTTAAACTAAACCTTCACGTCCTCACAGTTAAATGAACCTGTTGAACAACAATCAAAGCTCAGTTCACTGCTACACAAAACATCTGCATCAGTCTCTTTACAACATCAGCAGCTGAAGGTCTCAGTGACACACACACACAGACACACACAGCCGCTGTCTGAGAGCGCCAGGGTCTGACAGGAACTGATCATCCTTCAGACACGGGAAAGGCTCGCAGCTTCCTCTTCCTGTACTATCAATGACCTGGCGACGTGGACGCCATGATCACTTTCGATACAGGAGACTAAACCAGCCCAGAAGGTCTAAGTGAGGGTCTGTGTTCAGTCCTCGTGAGGTTGAGGGTCAGATACAAAGCAGTCTGGTCCAGACTTCGACTTTCCCAGTTTTTAACAGCACTGCTGGTCAATTCACATCACTGACATCACAGCAGCAACATGTGGAGGCGTGTGGTGACGGCAGCATAGTGATGCCTTCACTGACCTCTGGTACGTAGTTGTCCCTCCTCTCTCTCTCCTCCTCCTGCAGTTTGATGGAGATTCCTCTGACTGGACCCCTCTGGATCCTCTTCATCAGATGTGTCACATACCTGCAGGAACAGCATACAACACGCACACAGTTGTTACAACCAGACACACAAACATTACACTGCACAGGGTTGAACCGACTGATGTGTAACAGCTGCTTCTGGGCTATGAAGGTGAGTTTGACTTCCTGGTCTCCATGACTGTGAGGCTGATGTACAGAAAGACATCAAACATCCAACAATTACAAATTAAAATCAATTCAGTTGATTTGTCTCTGTTACACAACAAATAAGTTCATGGTGAAAACTGGGTTTTACAATTTCCACAAAAAAAATGTATGAAAAAAAAAAGCTGCTACATTCACTGTCCTGACAGTTTCACTTACATTGATGTGAATGAAAGGTTTGAGTCAGACTGAGAAACGACTATCAGCTGCTAACAGGAACAACGAGCCTGCAGAGGTCAGGCAACATTAACGCAACTGTGACATTAACAAAACCGGGTTTAAACAAGTTTCAGTCTTTAAAGATCGACCTGAGCTCCTGAAAGAGCTAAACCTAAACGGCCTGATCTTCACGCTCATTGATTTCAGCAGCTGCATCAAAGCACAGAACTCATCTGAGCTGTGACGCTGAGCAGGTCGTGTCCTCAAAGGTCAGATTTTCTGTGGACGTCACTCGAATGTCTGAGAGCGCCAGGGTCTGACAGGAACCGATCATCCTTCAGACACGGGAAAGGCTCGCAGCTTCCTCTTCCTGTACTATCAATGACCTGGCGACGTGGACGCCATGATCACTTTCGATACAGGGCAGCAGAAGGAAAACAAAGATGGCCTCACCCAGCGATCTTGTTGCGGAGCTTCTTGCTGGGGATGATGGCGATCTCCTCACACACCCTCTTGTTGGTGTGGAAGTCGTTTCCCAGCCGGGTGTAGTATTTCTCGATGATGACCCTGGCGGCCTTCTTCACCGTCTTGGTCCTGACTCGTCCCTGAAGACAGACCCCAGATCACACACACATACACATACACACACACACACACACACACACACACACACACTTAAGATCTAGCAGGATGTTTCCAACCTGGAAGCATCAGCCTCATCCCATCGTCGTGTTATTGATCATGTGAGGATTAAATTACAGGCATCAGACACATTTATTCATCGACACACACGACGTGTTTCCTGCATGTTGTGGTGAATAAAAGCCGTTTCCCGCTGCTCGGGGCCGTAACCCAGCACGCAGCCTCCGGGAGCTAACACCCGGTGTAGCCTCTGTCAGCAGCTAGCTCCCGGTGGCGACCATTAAAGGACAATTTCACGGTTTAAAGGCACCGAATACAAACACAACGCGCGGCGGTGTTTTT
>CM076652.1:1031660-1048715 GCA_038496675.1 Rachycentron canadum
CAAATGCTGTAAATGTTACAGATTCCAAAATCGACTGAATCTGTTTCGCCATATACTTTTAATTTGTGGATATTTTTGAGTTTACAAATGGATTTTTCGTATCTGTGGAAGTTTGTGTTTCTATTTACAGATGAACCCAGACTGTTGATCTGCCTCCGTACGCCTTCATTGAGTTGCATGAGTTCTGGTTTAAACCGGTTCTGTTCTGGTCCGGGCCACAGAAACCTCGACACACAACAGCCTCCTGATGAACACTGAGTGTGTCTGAAACATCCGGAGTAGAACCACAAGGACAGATGGAGTCGGGGCCACGGAAGTCCAGGATCAGGATCATGCAGACTAATGAAGACAACAAAAGAGCCTGTTTACTGAGCGGGGCCCTGGGGCCTGGGGGCCAGAAGCTCCATACCCTAAAACCACAGTCTTGAGATCCACATCTGGACACTGACGGAGCCAATCAATTATCTGATCTGATGAATTATTAAACCTTCAGTGGATGAGGTTTCCAGCTGTGACACATCTGTTCACACTCATATTGCAAAGCTGCAAAAACTTTTAAGACCTTTGAATTCAGAGGCTCTGTAGTTTCCCAAATTGAATAAAATGTGATAATTATGATCACGTGACTCTCATCTGTTAAATAATGAACCGTCTATTTCCTGTTTATACTGCAGCTCGTTAACAATGAAAAAACGAGTCCTCATCTCATTTCAACTTTTTTATTCTTTACACAAAATGTTTCTTAATCAAAACATAATCCAGACTAAGTGAGCCTCTAAACCCTGCTCTCTGTCTCACAGGCTTGAAGTTACAGATTATATTTATTATTAAATTACAACAAGAGTTTTTTTCAGGTTTCATCAAACCAAAGTTCCATCGACGTCCGTTTCCTACAAACTCATCACCTTCTTATCTGTAATGCTACGCCAGCGTCACGAGACTCTGTAGTTCAGTCACAGAGACGTGATGAAGACGAGGAATGACGAAGACTCCAGCTCTCAGCAGTGTCCACACTTTCCCACTCTGAGCTGAGGCACTTGAACCTTGACCCTTGTGCGGTGTGAAGCGGGGGCGGGGCCTGTCGGGCTCAGCTCGGGGTCAGTAGTTGGTCCTCAGTCTGCGGTTCTCCTCTCTCAGCTTCTGGATCTCCTCCACCAGAGACTCGTTCACTGAGTATTTCTCTATCAGACCATGGATCTCGTTCTGCAACACGTCAGACAACAGGACGTCACTCTGAGGCTCACTTCCTGTCGGGCGTCATGTGACTCAAACTGACCCAGAGATCCTCCACATAACACTTACCACACACACGCACTGTACGCACAAACACAAAACAGGCTTCAAATAATAAAGGTGCGGTTACTGAGCTGTCACTCAACAGGTTACTATGGTAACTGGTCAGCTGGTTTACTACGTGTCTATTTTTCATTTATTCTCATCTTCACCTCTGGTTCTATTTTAAATGTATTACTTTTAAAGTTAAAAGAGGATGAGGATGAAGAAGGTGAAGATGAGGATGATGATTAAGATGAATATGAGGAAGAGGAAGCGGTCGTTTTATTCTGGCGGGTCTTACCAGCTGGATGTAGAACTGCCGGACCATCTCGACCTGCAGGTTGACGATGTCTCTGTGACAGGCGTCTCTGCAAAGGAGGGAAAACATCAGGGTCATGTGACTTCTGTCCCACATTCATTCAGTCAGTGGGGTCAAAGGTCAGAGACAGACCTGAAGTCCTCCAGGGTTTCGTGGATCATGTTCTGGATGAAGTGGATCTGCAGGGAGGTGAGAGGAGCAGCCCCCCCCTGTCCCACCACCTCAGCAATGTTCTGGGAGAGAGAGGAGGAGACGACCGCCGACAGAGCTGGACCTGCAGAGACAGAGGCAACTGTTAGAAACCAGGTCCAGGTCCAGGACCAGGTCCAGGACCAAGACCAGACAGAGCTGGACCTGCAGAGACAGAGGCAACTGTTAGAAACCAGGTCCAGGTCCAGGACCAGGTCCAAGACCAGACAGAGCTGGACCTGCAGAGACAGAGGCAACTGTTAGAAACCAGGTCCAGGTCCAGGCCCAGTACCAAGACCAGGTGGAACCCCAGCCCAGGACCAGGCCCAGGACCAGGAAATTAAACCTCACCTGCTGCAGTGGGCGGAGCTCCGGGGACAGGTGAGTCGTAGCTCAGCTGAGCTTGAATCCCATTGGCTCTCCGGAGGCTCGGCTCTGGAGTGAAGAAGGGCGGGGCTGGCTGGCTCTGATTGGTCTGCTGGGACGATGTAGGTGTGGTCTTACCCTCCTCCCCCAGACTGGAGCTGCTGGTCTTGTCAGACTGTTGAAGATGAGGTTTCAGTTTCCCAGACATTATCAACTCTAAGAAAACTAAACCAATCTAACCAGAGACAGAGGTCAGAGGTCAGAGGTCAGCACCTTCCTGGGGTCACATGGTTCAGCAGTTGCAGCAGTGACTGGCTCTTCTTCTTTGATTGGTGGGGGGGTCTGGAAGACGGACAGCGGGCTGTAGCATCGACCTGCCGAGGCCACCAGGGGGGTTCCCAGGGGGGTCTTACGATGGGGGTTGGCACCTGAATGAGAGTCTGACACAGGAAACACTGACACTAAGTTTACACACACCTGAATAACCAGGAGGGGTGGAGCTTAGAAACACCTGGGTTCTTCTGGAGATGGAGGCAGGTGCATCACAAAGGAAGATGAAAAACATTTGTTGACAACAACAATATACAGGAACCAGTTGAACCTTGTTTCAGAAACCAGGACGTCTGACCTTCTCTGACCGGGGAGAAGATGTCCAGACTGGCCCGGCCAATCACCTGCTGCCCCTCCCCTTCTCGGGATAACAGCTCCAAACTGGTAACTATGGAAACACAGCATCCAGGTTAGTCCAGACGCAGCAGCATCATTCAGCAGCATCAGTACCTGAGGTCAGACATACATACCGTGTGTTCTTCCAAACAGTGCGTCTCCGGTTGTCCCCGGCGTCCTGCAGTCTGAGACAGAGAGGTCAGAGGTCAAACAGGTGAAGACCAAACATCCTCTGACACATCATCAGACTGAGACAGATCAGTCCCGATGCTCTGACGTGATGTTTATGACTGAACTCATTCTGTTGTTCCACACAAACCTTCCCGAGCAGGAGAGAAGACGTCCAGACTGTTTCGTCCCACACTACTGAACTTGTCCTCTGTCCCCTGAGGAGCCTCAGCCTCCCGGGACATCACCTCCACAGCGCCCCCTGCTGGACACAACACACTTTACCATGGTAACAGGTATAACAATATAATGTGACGTCCACAGGGACCAATGAGGTGAACCCACCTATACCCATCACCTGTCTGTGGGGGGCATGGCCTGTGCTAGGGGCGGGGTCTTTGGTTGAGGGTCTCTTTGTACTGGAGATCTTGGTGGAGCCCAGTTTACTTGACTGAGAGACAGAGAGAGAGACAGAGACAGAGAGAGAGAGAGAGACAGAGAGAGAGACAGAGACAGAGAGAGAGAGAGACAGAGGGAGAGAGAGAGACAGAGAGAGAGAGAGAGAGAGAGAGACAGAGAGTCAGAGAGAGAGAGAGAGACAGAGGGAGAGAGAGACAGAGAGAGAGAGAGAGACAGAGAGAGAGACAGAGGGAGAGAGAGAGAGAGACAGAGGGAGAGAGAGAGACAGAGAGAGAGAGACAGAGAAAGAGAGACAGAGACAGAAGAAAAATCTGATTAATAATTAATGAGATTTATCCTTTTGACCTTTCAGAAAAGCAGTGATGTGTCTGTACCTTGTGTCTGCTGGTGTTGCTATGGAAGCGGAGGCAGGTGACTGAGGTCTTATGTGCCACAGTGACCCTGGTGGGGGCGCTGGAGTTCCTCAGGTCGTACTGGTAGATCTTCCCCTGAGTGGAACCAACCACCAAGCCAGTACCGTCCAGAGTGAAGTCCACTGAGGTCAGAGGGCTGTCGACCCGGATCGACCTCAGGAAGCTGCAGAGGCACAGAGACACTCGACAAGTTTGATATGTTTGAAAGAACAAAGAGAGTTTCGAATGTTTTTCATGTTTTTTTATGATGTTTACAGTTTAATTTGTCTATAGTGAGTTTCTGTGTTATTATTGTTTCTTAGACAATGACTTCTGGCTGATGAGTTGGCCTCTCTATGTAAATCCTCTGATTTGTATTTTCTTTAACATTCTTTCACAAAAAAACAACAACATTTTTTTCATCTGAACCAGAGTCACCAGTGTGCCAAATGTGGCGCTGTGTTCGGTCTTACATCTTGCTGGCGGTGTCATAGCAGACGATCTTCTTGTCCAGACCGACACTGACCACCAGCAGCTCACTGGCAGGGGAGAAGGCCAGGGCGGAGCCCGGGGCCTTGTGGGCACTGTCAAAGACGTGGAGCTCCTTCTGGGTGTTGGAGTCCCACAGGACCATAGAGCCACTGTCAGACACGCTGCCCAACAGGGAGCGCTTCAGCATGGACAGCCTCAGGTCGTGGATGGGCTGCAGACACAACAGGGATGGGTTCTGTTAGTTCTCACAGAAAACTAATGAATGAAGAGAATGAAGGGTTAAGACTCTTCAGCATTGGCTTCACTTCACAGACCCAGAGTCCAGGTCCACACTGACTCCAACTGTGTTGTGTTCAAATGCTCCAGGAATAATGAACACTGTGCTGCTTTCACAGGACTGTTTAAAAAATCTGAACACTACAAATTGGACACATTTTCAACAGCTGAAGTTTAAGGCCAAATGAGTTAAAAAATAAAATCAAATATGAATATAATATAATATGAATATGACATGTTCATAGACAGTCTGTGATATTGGGTTTGTGCTCCACTGCTCCGAGCAGTAGGTGGAGCTGTGTAACACAGATCTAGAGCTGCTTTAAAAATCTCACGTAAAGGGAGCACAGGTATTAATTGGGTTAAGAAGAACAGTATCTGACAGTTCGAAAACAACCTTGTGGATGGTTTTGTTTCTTAACTGTGCTGCAGTTTTATTTGGAGAATGTGAACGTTGGATATTTCAGACATGGTGAATAAAGGCACAATAAACAAATTGTTGGTATGGTAGTTTGGTCTGATGGGCACATTTTTCTGTAGAGGACATGGTCACTACAATACTGAAGCTGGACTGAAGCTGTGTAAACCTGTTGAGTTCAGTCTCTTCAGACTCTTAGAGCCAGATCACATCATTATATTCTCTATACATTCTCTCAGACAAGGAGCAGAGTCTCTGACCTGGTTGCTGCCGTGGCCAAAGGCTTTGCTGGACAGGTTGGTGGTCAGACTATGGAGGACCAGGTCTCCACTGGTGGACCCAGAGGCAATGCAGCTGTCATTGGCATTGAAGGAGACACAGGTCACCTCTTCTTTATGGTCCTAAGGAAGAGGGAGACTGGTGAGTTTGAGAGCCACCTCATCTGATCCAGACCAGGCTAAAGGTCCTCATGATAACTCAGCACACAATGAGGAAACACTTCCATGTCTAACTGCGTCTTACCTTCAGGGAGCGGTGCAGCCTCTTGGTCTTCAGGTCCCAGATATGGACACAGTGATCCAGACCTCCACTAACCAGAAACTGAGACGATGAACTCAGACAAACACGTGTCTGCTTTTTCTGCACAGTCACAGAGAACACACTGGTCATCTACAGGGTTGAATCAGTTTTTACCCACTGTTATCACTCATCTTAATAAAAGCATGCGGCCTCAGTCTTCTGTCTCAGCAATGTGCATGTTACTTCTACTTCACATGATCCTCAAACCATTCACTTTTTGTAGCCCCACTCTGTGTGACAACGCCTGCACAGAGTTACACACTGACTTACACAAAGCACTACAGCACATGGTCGGTGATGTCTCAGCAGAATGCTGGTGGCAGATGTGAGAAGAAATCTTTATCCTCAGTGGAGGAATATGTGAAGATCTGTCGCTCCGCTTCCTCTCTTTCCTGTTTCTGAGTCTTTGATGTCACATCCCTTCACAGTGTGTTTACTTTGAGCCCCGCCTCACTAGGTTCACCTGTATCATTTTATTACTGAGTTATAATTAAAGCTGCTGGTCTTGTGCTGGACAACACCATATTGACAGGTGGGTGCTTCTTTTTCTTCTTCCCATTTACATACATTATATAGTCAGAATATTAGGAACCCCTCTGAACCCAGTTCAGTACGACACCATCACCACCCCCCCAGGAAGAGTGGGTGCTACTTTGGTAGTGGCTTAAGGAGGTTCCACATGACAAGACAAATCTGAGTTAGATACCTGACATCATACACATTGAGGTTAGGCCAGAACAGCTGTATTAGACTGTACAGGTGTACCTAATAAAGTGGACACTAGGTGGACATTGTAGTGATGATAGAGCTGTGTACTCACCCCATCAGCCAGTTCCACCACTGGAGCTGGAGTTGCCTTGAGGCTGGAGACCACCAGTTTGTCTCCGCTGGTGCTGGCGCTGACCAGGTAATGGTCTGAGAGAACTAGTCAAGGCTGGTTCACCGTTTACTCATCTGTCCATGCTTTACACAGCCAGGACAGTAAAGTGTCATCTCTCATAACCTTCTGAATGACATGGAATTACAGTAGATAGTTTAAGTGAGACACAAGCTGAAACTGATTAAATTTTTGAAATATTTCACAAAAACATTGGTTTCAACTTCTTAAATGAGAAAAATTACTACAGTTCTTTGTTTTCCATGGTAATAAAGTGAACTTCTTCAGCTTTTGGACTGTTGCTCTGAAGAAACGAGACATTTGGTGACATCGCCCTGAGCTTCAGGAAACTCATATTCTGACATGTAATTGAGCAAACAATTAATCAAGGAAATAATTAGCAGATGAATGAATAATAAAATTAATTAATCACTGAAGTTGAGGACAAGCTGATGAATATATTGAATAATCTGATTCATATATCAATGTGTAGATCAACCAAATCATCAACCAAATTGATTGGTTACCCACTCAAAGTGTTTAATATTTTTGTGTTACTCCACTGGAGCTTGTTATTGATCTGATAAAGGGTGAGCAGCTCCATCTATCTATATGATCATCCATCAGGATACTGTTGGAGCTCCAGCAGGCCTGTGCTACAGGGTGGCTGATGCTGTGGGGGTTAAACTGCTCCAGCGGCGCCATGGAAACCGCATCCCAGATCTTCACACAGTCTCCTGTGGACACCAGGCGGGTCACCTCCTCCATGGCAACACCTGGAGACAAACACATGGTTCCAGCTGTGAGGATGTGATACTTTCCTGAGTCGTGAATGATCCTAAACTTATTTTCTTTATCACCGTATAAAATAATACATATAAAAACATCAGACTGGGTTGTGGGATTAAACCACAACCCAGTCTGATGGATTGGCCAATTGGAAAATAAGTAATTCAAGGTTCTCAGGTATGAGTTTTTACTGAAAAATCACATTTAAAAACCACTACGTGAGAAACATTGCTGCCTCCAATGGGATCATTAAAACAGTTACGACCTTTGTAAACTGGGTCTTTTTTTAAACTAACCTGCAGAAGTCACCCGGTTGTTTTAGGTGACGTGAAATATTCAACTGGATTAACTTTCAACATACTGACAACCACCTACGTTCACTAACCAGCTCAGTTTACAACGTGTTTTCAAGCAGCAGCGGGAGTCGAGTCAAGCGGCGGTGAAGTTAGTTAGCAGCAGCTAACAGTCAGCGCTAACCACACCGGCACAGACCGGGATTAAAAGTTACCGGACACACACCAACGACTCGTCAACCGGCCGCGGACGAACGGTGGCCGTCAGGTAACCCGTCACTTTTAGGGCTGTTCGGTAAAACGGTCACACTCACCCAGACAGATATTTATCTAAAGTAAAGTTGTTGACGCTGTTTTGTTTTTGGTTCGCCTGCAGCCGAGAAACCGCCACTACGGAGACTGGCGAGGGACAAAAAGGAGAAACTTTTAATTGTAGCTGAAGTTTCTTCTGATAAAGTTCAGCTACTTATTTTATATTATACTTTCGATTGTAGATAGAAAGATATATGAGTTTATAATATGTAATGCTTTGTTTTCCATTAACTTAGCCAAGCAAAATTACAAGGAAAATACCCTCTGACAACAAAAGGTAACAAGTATAAAGAAAGAGGAAGAAAGAAAATATTGAAAAAAACCTCTTCTCTTACATTTTATATTATATCATTAGATAATTATAAACAGCATTTTATTCACTTTCATTCAATTCAATGTTTATGAAGGATACGGCTCATGACCGGTTCAAATCAACAAAAAGCAGGAAATCCACATTAAATTAAATCTAAAAAAACAAACAAACAGAAAAAAACTGCTGATGTTGCAGCTATTCTATCTGAAGTTGAAACCAATGATTAATTCCATTAGAGATTAATCGGCTGATTATTTTCTAAATTAATGAATTGGTTGTATCATTTAGGAAATAGTGATATGATTGATTGTTTATTATATCAAAGTTAGAAAATAGTGCAAACTACATATTATTATTATTCTCTGGATCCCATGCCAATATATTCTATTCTAATTGTTTTTTGTCTGACCGGTGTTCACAGTGTTTACGTGTGTGTAGTAACTTGTAGCACAGTAAAGGCTGTAGTTACACTAATCCACCTGAAGAGGGCAGCATGGTCGTGTCTCCTCTGTCGGAGCAAAAGAACCCGAAGAAGAAATCTCCCGCCCCATCCGCTGTGCTTTTTAAACCAAGGCGGGACACTTCACTTCATTCACTTTGCCCAGTGTGTTTGGTGTTGAAACATCACCTAACTTTACAGCTTGTTGCTAAAAATGGTGAGGACTAAAGCCGATAGTGTTCCGGGACCATACAGAAAAGGTACAGTTAAGAATTATCGACATTTATTACGAATTGAAGTGACAAATAGCTAATTTTATCAGGAATGGGGCTGTTTTGTTATGCAGTCTGGTGGCGCACCAGGGGGAAAAAAGCCAAACAAAGCGGTATAATCGTTTGCTCCGCACGTGTCTTTAACACTGTGACATCGCGTTTTAATAACCAACCGAAATATTAACATGTTAGTATTGTAGGAACCTGTTAATCAGTTAAATCTACACTCAGTCTTTACAATAACAGCCTCCCGCCAATACGCAGGTTTAGCTGGGTTGTCGGTTTCTCCTGAACAGCCGAGAAGCTTCTTATAAAAAAAAACACAGGTGAATGAGTTGAGTTGGTCGAGTTGTCACCAAAAAGCCGTAGTTGTAGTTTGACCGTCGGGTCCGCCCGATAAAGGGACAGTGGACTCAGTCTTGCTTTCTGCAATCTGGCGCCAGATTTGAGCGCCTCGGTGCGGCTTTATGTCGCGTCCCACCAAACCCCATTATAAAGTTTCACAATTGAAGGTTATCTTGGTTATCGCAGACATACAAGTATGACAGGACACAATGAGCAGTATTTTATTGGTCTGCATAGTGTCCTGGTAAATTCGGCATTCAACTAGTCTGTCATTCAGCCTTCAGAAGTTTTAAAACTTACCTTAGGGATCGTTTTAAATGTCCAGTTATTGTGACAGCTCATACACGAAGACACTTCTGCTCATTTTTACGCTGCAGCTTAGTTTGGTTTTTTTAAACAAGGGTTCTTAGAGGTTAATTTATCTTGCTGTTTCCTCTTTATAATTTTATTTATATATAAATAACCCCACAGGTGCATTGAAGGGTTTTCTACTGGTTCATATCTTTTATCTGACTGCCTGTCACAGATAGTTTCTTTGCTGTTTTGTCTCTGCAGCTGTTGCAGCTTCTGTTCCCCGGAAGTCTTTGGGCTCCAGTTCAGCCAACTCGTCCTCCAGCAGCAGCCAGTCCTCCACACCTGGTCAGTCAGTTTGACCACAGGCAGTTTACTGAGCACATTCACTGCTCATCACATCGTCCAACTGAGGATATGATGTTTTATTTGTTCACAGCCAAGAACAAATATGCTGGAGGTAACCCAGTGTGTCCTCGTCCCACTCCGACCTGGCAGAAGGGCATTGGGGACTTCTTTGGTGGTCCCCCCAGGAAACCTGAGAAGGAGAACCAGAGACCTGAGGAGGTTGAGGATGATGAAGAGGCCGGAAGCAGCGGGATGTTGAAGGCTAGCAGGAAGTATGTTAGCCTGCTGCATTAAGTTTGAGGCCAGCTGGTTTGCCATTGAACCTTTACTTAAAGGTGAACTGCAGCTGGTCCAAGTCTGGTACTGGAACAAAAATCATCAGTTTTGAGTTTGACCTCAAATTAAAACTTTAGACACTTGAACGGTGAATCAGGCGAACCTATAGAGCCTCACATATCAGCAGTGACAAAAGAAAAACCTTGTTCAGAGGAGAACCGACAGCCTGGGAAAATTATTAGAAGACAAACACTGTTTATTTCAAATTTTTTGACTGAATGTTTCAGATCTATATTATATTACCATTAATGATCTTTATTTACACTCTGCTGCTCTGCAAAAACCTGGGCAGCATTGTATCTTTAAGCCACAAACAGTTTAGTGTGTTCACGTTTGTTGACTCTAACTCATTTCCTTTGTGTTGTTAGTGTTTCTGTGTGTGCTTGTTTTCTAACTGCTGAATTTATGTCTACAGACTAATTAGATTCTTGAATCTTAGCTCCTTAGATCAGACTGACATCTGGGTAGAGCAGCGGTTCTTAAAGGTTTTTTATATTAAAGACCCTAAACTCACTCTCAGCCTGACTGGTCAAGGCAGAGTCTGGTTCTGCTTCAGGTTTCTGTCTCTTAAGAGGTGGTTTCTTTTCCCTGCCACTGTCTCCAGGTGCTGCTCTTGGTTGGACCTAGGTGGGAGGTTTAGACCTGCTGCTTGGAAAGATCCTTGAGAAAACTGTTGTGAACTAGAGATAAAAAAGAATTGACTTAAACCAGCACATCAGACCTCAGGTTGTTTAAACCCATGATCAAAACACTCACATTCTGTCATTGTTCCTTTATGATGGAATTATAGTGAAAATAAATGACCCCCTGTTTTGTTGGGGGACTCCCTGTTTTATTATGGACCATTTGAGAACCACTGTTGTAGAAATCTGCTTATTGTTTACTGAAAGTCTTCAGTGTCTATGACAGTAAATAATAATGTTTTGTGATCTGCAGGTCCAGACTGCTGCCTGCTGAGGATGATGATGACTGAAGAAGAGCAGCCCTGTTGGTGACTGCTAGTTCTGTTTACTGGCTCCACTTGTGCTCCGCAGCATTTTAATGTACATCTGTAAATAAATGGGTTTTTTTTTTTGTTTTTAACCTGAGTCTCATCTGCTGTTTGGCTACAGTTTTGATCACAGCTATAAACCATAGACAAAATGATTCAGATATATACAATACATTCTGTTACTGGCACATTAGAAATATCTGAAGTATTGTTTGTATTAAATATTGAACAGTTTCTCCTTTCTTCAACGGATGTCACCGTTAATGTCTCTGGAGTAAAGTTTGTTCCTGTGTTTAAGCTTTAAGAACAGATCTTTAACTGGTGGATTAAGACGACAACCATGGATACATTAGGTAGCACAAACATTCATTTAGAAGAGAACACAGTATCAATAGAGATAATATCGAGGGGTATATGAACACATTGAAATATCTGATGTGCACCAAATAAGTGCTAATTAGAGTTAGGGGTGTGGCTTCTTTGAGGAAGGTCGAGGATCCACTCTTCTGGATTAGCTGAGTTCTGTCCAGACGCCGTTGACTCTTCTCTTCACCTGCAGAGAGAAGACTGTCAGTATCAGCCTGAAACTAAAGACAGTGAGAAATGAGGACGTCTGATCTGCTGTAATCAGTTTTAGTTCCTGTAGACTTGAACACAACAGTTAGCCCTCTCCCTCCATCATCTGTGTATCAGAGCTCAGACTCTTCTCTGTCCATGACTGCCACATCCTTATTCATGTCTTTGTTGCCGTACCCTCTCTTTATTTCCTTAGGGTGGTCCCTAGTTTACACGAATGTGACATGACCTGACCTCACACCAGGTCGCGCTAAGGTATACTCAAGCATAACGACCTTCTTATCAGGCACTTGATTTTAGGGTGTTTTCGTCCCTGAAACAGGAATGCTCCTGTCTGTCAGGGATAATTCATGTCTTGGGAGAGTCACCAGCTGTCGTATCTCCACCTTATCATTTTTCTGGAACATAACTCAGTGCACAACAAGTCTCACACACACACACACTTATATGGTTATGTATGAAGTACAAAGAGTATAAAAGTGTGAAAGAGTAAATATGGGATAACTAATGTACATTTATTCTAACAGTAAGTTTTGTTTTCTGGCCATGTATTTGTCTCATAAGTCTTCAACTGGTCCAGAGCTGCAGCAAGCATTTGAACTAAATCCAGACAAAGGGACCACTTATCTTCAGTGGCTCCAGATCTGACGCGATCATTTTAATGAGGTATGAAGCTCGAAATGGACTCGCTGCCTCATACATGTCAGATTTCCTTCAAACTTGAGTTTGGCCCAGAACTAAACTGGTGTCTGTTAGTTGCAGATCTGCCCCTCTGCTCTGGAACAACCTCCCCTTTGCTCTTTTATAACTTCAGGTGTTGTACCTGGTAGCTTCCTTCCACTGGGCCTCAGTGTCAAAAAGTCAGTTCAACCCACTACACACGGTTTCATCCATGTTGTGCTGCTGACGAGATACAACTTCTGTTCTGATTTGGAGTGAAGCCTATATCAAGCCACGATCACAGCAAGCTTCTGGCTCTCTGATTGGCTAACTGTTGTGTCTCTCTCTCTCTCTCTCTCTCTCTCTGTGTCTGTCCAATCCTGAAGCCCTGACCCCGATCTACTGACCTCAGAGTCTCCAGTCCAGAGTCTGGATCACACAGATACTTCATGTCTGAATCCTCCAGGTGGTTTCCTCTCAGGTCCAGGTGTCTCAGATGGGAGGGGTTGGACTTCAGAGCTGAGCTCAGAGAAGAACAGCTGATCTTCGTCAACCTGCAGTAAGACAATCTGAACAAAGAAGAAGAGACGTTGATGAAAAGCATTGATGATATGATATCATATAATATACACAGATATTTGTTTTACTCATCAAGACAAATAAAATCCATTTTGTCTTCTCGAGTTAACCTCTGAGCTCTTACTCTTTTGTACATACACACTGATCAGCCACAACATTATGACCACCTTCTTCTATTGTGTAGGTCCCTTTAAACAGTCCTGGTCCTGGAGGCCTGGACTCCTCTAGACCTCTGAAGCTGAGCTGTGGTATCTGGACCAAGACGTCAGCAGCAGATCCTTTAAGTCCTGAAGTTGTGAGGTGGAGCCTCCATGGATCAGACTTGTTGGTCCAGAACATTGTCCAAAGCATCACACTGCCTCCACCAGCTGCTCTTCTTCCCAATGCATTCTGGTCCCATGTCTTCTCCAGGTAAGAGACATCATGTGTCCATTGTAGGAGCTTTTGATCAGGAACATCCCACAGAGCTGCAGTGTTGGAGAAGCTCTGACCAGTCGTCTCATCACAGTTTGGTCAAAGTCAAAGTCCCTCTCATCCTCACACTTGACCATTTTTTCTGCTTCATCATCAACTTCAGGACTAAATGTTCAGCTGCTGCCTGATGTATCCACCGCTGACAGGTAACCATGGTAACCAGGTATATCCACCACTGACAGGTAACCTGGTAACCAGGTATATCCACCACTGACAGGTAACCATGGTAACCAGGTAATCAATGTTATTCACATCACCATCATAATAGTTGATGGATGTATATACATATATATCAATGAACTGACCTGAGAGTCTCCAGTCCACAGTTTGGACTCTCCAGTGCAGCAGAAAGCAGCATCACTCCTGAATCCTGGAGATTAGGGTTGTGACTCAGGTCCAGTTCTTTCAGATGTGAAGGCTTGGACTTCAGAGCTGAGGCCACAATTTCAATGTGCTTAAATAAGAGCCCCCGATAAGTGAGACTGTGAAGAGAGAAAACATCTGTTATCTGTTGTCTGTTACAACCTACCAATGTGGTCTGGGCCCCATGTGGCTACTGAGGTCAGCGATTGGAGTTGAGGACATTCTTAATTCAGAACCACGTGGCTATGTGTCTTCAGACATTACAGATGTTGATCCAGTCGATGATCATGTCTGGACTCACCGAGCCTTCCTGCAGTTCCTCACAGCTGGGATCAGTCTCCGTCGTCCCTCCTCTGTTGTGTTGTACTTCTCCAGGTCCAACTCATCCAGAACCTCCTCTGACATCTGCAGCATGTAGGCCAGAGCTGAGCAGTGGATCTCAGAGAGTCTCTGATCTGATCTGGTCTCTGACTTCAGGAAGTCCTGGATCTCCTGATGAACTGAGTGGTCGTTCATCTCCATCAGACAGTGGAAGATGTTGATGCTTCTGTCAGGAGAGATGAAATAGGTTTTCATCTCCTTCAGGTTGTTGATGGTTCTCTGGATGGTTTCTGGACTGGTCTCTGTCTGACCCAGCAGACCTCCTAAGAGTCTCTGGTTGGACTCCAGAGAGAGGCCATGAAGGAAGCGAACAAACAGGTCCAGGTGACCGTTTTCACTTCTGAGTGATTTCTCTGTGGCTCTTCTCAGGAAGACGTCCAGGGTTGAATCCCTGTCCCTGTAGTCTTTTCCCAGGAAGTCCTCCAGGACCTCTGTCTTTCTGTTGGTGTAACAGTGGAACATGTAAACTGCAGCCAGAAACTCCTGAACGCTCAGATGAACAAAGCAGTAGACTGTTTCCTGGAAGATCACACTCTCTCTTTTGAAGATCTCAGTACAGAGTCCTGAATACACCGAGGCCTCTGTGACATCAAGACCACACTGCTCCAGGTCTTCTTGGTAGAACATGATGTTTCCTTTCTCCAGATGTTCAAACGCCAGCCTCCCCAGCTTCAGAAGAACTTCCCCCTCAGCCTCCATCAGCTCCTGTGGACTCGTCTCATGTCCCTCATGGTACTTGAGCTTCTTCCTCTGTGTCTGAACCAGCAGGAAGTGTGAGTACAGGTCAGTCAGGGTCTGGGGCAGCTCTCCTCTCTGGTCTGTAGTCAACATGTGCTCCAGAACTGTAGCACTGATCCAGCAGAAGACTGGGACTTGACACATGATGTGGAGGCTCCTGGACGTCTTGATGTGTGAGATGATTCTGTTGGACAGCTCTTCATCACTGGACCTCCTCCTGAAGTACTCCTCCTGCTGGGCGTCGGTGAAGCCTCGGACTTCTGTGACCCTGTCCACGCATGAAGGAGGGATCTGATTGGCTGCTGCGGGTCTGGAAGTGATCCAGACCAGAGCCGAGGGAAGCAGCTTCCCCTGGATGAGGTTTGTCAGCAGCAGGTGGACCGATGACTCCTGTGTGACGTCAGACACAACCTCCCTGTTGTTGAAGTCCAGTGAAAGTCTGCTTTCGTCCAGGCCGTCCAAGATGAACACAAGTTTACAGACGGCCAGCTGCTCTGCTGTGACCTTCTGTAATGTTGGATGGAAAACATGGAGCAGCCTGAGAAGACTGTACTGCTCCTCTCTGATCAGGTTCAGCTCCCTGAACGAAAGCAGAACCAGCAGACTGACATCCTGGTTCTCCAAGCCCTCTGCCCAGTCCAGACTGAACTTCTGCACTGAGAAGGTTTTTCCAACACCAGCGACGCCGTTGGTCAGAACCAGTCTGATGTGACTCTGTTGGTCAGGTAAGACTTTAAAGATGTCGTGGCACTTGATTGGAGCGTCATGGAGGGTCTTCATCCTGGAGGTTGTCTCCAGCTGCCTCACCTCATGTTGGGTATTAACCTCTTCACTCTGTCCCTCTGTGATGTAGAGCTCAGAGGGAAACCTGTTGAGGAGGGTTCTACTTCCTGTTCCTGTTCCTTCAGCCACATGTTGACATCTGGTCCTCAGACTGATCTTATGTTGATCTAAAAGCTCCTGCAGACCACGATCTGCTGACAGAGAAGAGACAAGGTCAGACTGAAGAGAGAATCTGATCATTCTCAGACATTTTAACAACTGACACTGTAGAAAACAACAAGTCCTGGTTTCAGACAGATCTCTCACTCTGTGAAGTGTTGGTCTGACTGGTCTGACTGGTCTGAGGTCCTGGTCTGGTTCTGAGTTTTTTTCCACACTGGGGACAGGAGGAGTCCCCTGATGAACCAGACTGGTCCCAGTATGAGCTGATGCACTGTCTACAGAACCGGTGTCCACAGCTGGTGGAGACTGGATCCTTCAGGACGTCCTGACACAGAGCACAGCAGGACGGCTGCTCCTCCACAGGGACACTGCTCCTCTTCCTCCCTCTGTGAAGACATGATAGCTGAACTGATGCTGACTGAAACTAACTTTACAACTAAAATGTCACAGTATCAGGTTGGTGGGGCAGGTTTTAAATAATGAGATGTCCTTAGGGACACACACTACAGAGGGGCTTGTTCTTTGAGTCCTAAATATACAGTGGTCTGTAAAAGTTTTAATCCCCCTTGAACTTTTCCACATTTTGTCACGTTACAACCACAAACATAAATAGATTCTATTGGAATTTGATGTGAAAGACCAACACAAAGTGACACACAATTGTGAAGTACAGAGAAAATTATACATGATTTTAAATGTTGTTTACAAATAAAAAACTGAAAAGTGCGGTTTGTAAAAGTATTCAGCCAGAAGTTGCCTGATGATCGCTGATCAAATGTTGACCTAAAGACTAAACAGAGTCAACCTGTGTGTAATCTAATCTCAGTACAAATACAGCTGCTCTGTGACGCCTCAGATGTTTGTTCAGAGAATATTGGGGAGCAAACAGCATCATGAAGTCCAAGGAACACACCAGAAAGGTCAGGGATAAAGTTATGGAGACGTTTAAAGGGTCGGGCTATAAAAAGATTTCCAGAGCTCTGAACATCTCACGGAGCACTGTTCAATCCATCATCTGGAAATGAAAGAGTATGGAACAACTGCAAACCTGCCAAGACACGATCGTCCACCTTAACTTACTGGCCCAACAAGGAGAGCCCTGATCAGAGATGGAGCCAAGGGGCCCATGGGGACTCTGGACCCCCTGCAGAGATCCACAGCTCAGGGGGAATC
>CM076652.1:1073956-1078956 GCA_038496675.1 Rachycentron canadum
ATCACATCAGTATCGATTAATCACATCAGTATCGATCCATCACATCAGAATCGATCCATCAGGTTGTAAAGACTTTATTGACAGTGGGTCTTTCATAGCCTGTCCCTGTTATTAATATTTAATATTGCCCTGTTATTGCTGTTATTGTTGTATTTTACTACCACCTCAGTACAACTAACTAATACAACCACTTCTGCTGGTAATACTACTGCTGTTGCACGGTTGATATATATATATATAGATATATAATAATAGTATTATTACAGCCAGAGCTGCTGCTGTTGCACTAAAGGTAAGTCCGAACCACAGAGATACTGTAAAACAGACAGTCCTGCATTTTAAAAAAGAAGTCAAAGTACAGTATCTGCAGAATTAGTGTTAAAGTATCAAATCCATTAGATTTTTGATTTATTGTGGATCTTTTAATTAACCTCTTATGTTTCATGTGTGAAATCTTATAAAAGAAATGAATTTTAGTCAATGTGAAATAAAAAAAAAAATTATATG
This sequence comes from Rachycentron canadum, assembly GCA_038496675.1. Taxonomy (NCBI): domain Eukaryota; kingdom Metazoa; phylum Chordata; class Actinopteri; order Carangiformes; family Rachycentridae; genus Rachycentron; species Rachycentron canadum. Next base: position 1,074,464 of record CM076652.1, read on the forward strand.
ACTTATCTCTTCACGCAGCTGCTGAATGAGAGGCTGATGGGAGCTGAGGGAACCAAGATGGATGAGGACTTCCTGAGGATGGAGAAGGTGAAACTCTGCTGTGAGACCTGGTTCTGATCTTTGAGCTGAGCGGGGGGATAAACTAACATCTTGTTTCTGTGTCAGAACGTCGCAGTGATCCAAACTCTGCTGCTAGAGCTTCTGTCCAAAACCACAGAGTTCCTCCAGCCAAACCCAGGTACAACTACAGCACAAAGCACAGCAGCTGTCCCTGCACACAAGACCAGAACCTAACCTTTGACACAGTAGTATGGACCTTTAAACCTATAGTCTATATGGACCTTTAGACCATTAGACATAGACGCTATGGACCTTTAACATCTGCCTTTAGACCATATGGACCTTTAAACCTTTAGACCGAATGGATCTTTAAACCTTTAGACCGTATGGATCTTTAAACCTTTAGACCGTATGGACCTTTAAACCTTTAGTTTGTATGGATGCTTATGTTTTGTTCTTTGTTTTTATAAAACCACATAAATCTAAAAACCATCAGTTCTTTTCTGAGGTGGGTGTCTTTGTGTTTTCACAGCTTACAGAGCCAAACTGAGCATGCTCAACACTGTGTCCAGGATTCGAGGACAGGGGAGGTCAACAGGTTACCCACAGACAGAGGGCATGTTGGGAGATTGTATGTTGCAGTATGGTCAGGAGCTGGGAGCTGCCACTGAATTTGGTACGATACAGGTTTCAGGGAGCACAGGTCTGACTCTGATGAAGACGGAGCTGGTTAATCAAACAACCCAAAGGCTTGTTTTCACAAATGACTCAATTCAGTTGGTAATAAGGACTGAGTCACACTTTGGGGTCTGTTTTTTTCCTCTTCTCTTCAGGTGGAGCTCTGGCTGGTGTGGGTGGTGCTCTGCAGCAGGTCGCTCAGGCCCGGGACGCTCTGGATGTCAACGTCAAACGCAGCTTCATCGACCCCCTGCAGGAGCTCCACAACACAGAGCTGAAGGAGATCAGGGTGAGAGGTCTCAGGTCTCCATGATCATTAGGCTGCTGGTCTGATGTCAACATCACTGATTTTTCTGACCTCTAGGACCTGAAAGAAGGGCATCATCACGGGCATTTAACTTCTATTTCTCTGGTTGTTTCCTCAGTTCCAGCTGAAGAAGCTCAATGGGCGCCGGCTGGACTTTGACTATAAGAAGAGACGAAAAGGAAAAGTCCCACTGGAGGACGTCCTACAGGCCTGGGACAAGTTCATGAGCTCTAAAGAGCTGGCAGAGAGGAGCATGTTCATCCTGCTGCAGAACGACGTGAGTTCAACCGAGACACCAGCTGGAGCAGGCCAGTCTGTGTCATTTTAACTGATCACAATAAACCAGAATCAGAATCTGGTTTTTCAACAAACAGGGAATTTGCTTTGGTGCAAATTGGGATTGCAGCCGAACAAGAGATTCCACAGGTTTGTTGCTCTCTATTGGAGGAGCAGTTCAATGAGTTACATTATTAAATTTCAGAGGACACACAGTCTGTATCATCCTCCTCCAGGGGTCTCAGTCAAATAAGAAAAGATGGCATCACATGGGAGGAACAGTTACAAATTCTAACATTGAACTTTAAGTCTCTCATCCCTTCAGATTAATTTTAACCTTTAATATTGAATTGATGAAGATAAATTTGTGTCACAGCTGATGACGGCTGTTTGATAGCGTCTCCTCCTGCAGGTAGATCGGCTCAGTCGTCTAGCAGCCATGGTCACAGCGCTGCTCGACTTCCACCGCAACGCCCACCGCATCCTGCTGGGTCTCCATGGCAACCTGCAAACTAGGTAAGTGAGCCCACGTTCAATGGTGCTTATGTCTCTTTAAACAGAAATCCACAGCATCGAACCATAGAACAACATGACCAATGAAAACGTGACCTGGATGAATATTTAGAGTCAGTGGAATTCATCCTATGGGGAACATGAATTTTTGCACTAAAATTCATCACAACCCATTCAAAAGTTGTTGAGTAGTAGTCATAGTCACGGGTTTATGGTCTCAAGTCTTTTTTAAATGAGTAGCAGGTCAGCTCCACCCCTCACTCCTCCTCAGCTCCACCTTCTCCTCAAAATATGGTTTATTCTGGTTTCAAAAAACCAAGATGGCCGACAGAGAAAGTACAGACTGGTGGCTTCACAGCAGCAGCTCACAGTCTGATAGGTGACGTCACAGAGGGGGGACACTGGGTTGGAAAGTGTGGCTCCTGTTGCATAACAACCTTGACAACATTTAACTTTTTTTCACAATAACCTGAGGTTTTAAGGTCCTCGGTTTTAACAGTTGTAACGCAGCTGACACCCAACATTTAACAGTGTGATCCTTATTCTTTTTGCTGCCATGTTATTTTCATTAGCAGCATGCAATCAATCTTGGAATATGTTGGGCTGTGAAGGATCCACCTGTTGGAGACTGTTTCCCAGGAAAGGGACACTTATGAAGGGGCCTTTGAAATGGGTCTATTTGTTCCGATCGTGATGCCTATGAAGGACAAGCCCCTGAACTGAGACATAGCTACTTTCTTTGTGTCCGGTTGTTACACCTGTGTCAATCTGATCTCTGATTGGCTGCATACAACCTGCTGACACCAGACTGACTGCAGCCAGTAACAGACCAGGGCGACGCTTCAGGCCCAAGAAGATCCGAGTCAGGAGCGAACACAACGGCAGCATCGGATTTTACCTCCAACCGTCAGTTACGTCTGCAGCTTCCTCAGGTTGGTCTGTTTACTTCACTGTCACGTCTGAGCCTCAGTAAAACTGTCTGTTTAACTGTGTGGGTCTTTGTCTCAGTGACAGGAGAGCCACTCACTGTGCTGCCATCCAGACCTGACGGCCAGGCTTCCTGCTATGGTGAGAGAGCACAACAACCCTCCTCTTTTTACATTCAATATGAATCCACCAGTCTCCTACAACTATTTTACTCTGTCTTCAAGATGCTCCTGAAACTCATCTCTTCAGAGAGCACCTACTCTGTGTGAAACCCAAACATGTCTAACATCTCTTACCATAATCAAGTCAAGTCTTTTTTTATTTGTATAACTTTGTATAACATCAGAAGTTTCCAAACAGTTATAGTAAAGTTATTTACAGAGACACAACAGTTTGCACCAAGAGCAGCAGCTGAAGACAGAGGAAGGAAAAACTTCCTTTATGAGGCAGAAACCTTGGGAAAACCCCAGCTGGCTGGGTGAGGGCGGAGCTGGACGGGTCACCAGTCTATCACAGAACCGTCATATTGAGACAAACAACCATTCGCACTCACTCCTGCAGGTAGTGCAGGTCGTTTAGTGTCAGTTAATCTGCATGTCTTTGGACTGAGGGAGGAAGCTAGGACACCTGGAGGGAACCCACACAGGCCCAGGGTTTAAAGCTGGAACCTTCTCACTGTGAGGCGACAGTGCTAACTTTCAACTTAATACTGACACCAAAACCTTCTACTGCACTGAGGCTCGACCGACATCCCTCAGTGTGAGACTGACAGATGAGTAAATGTAAATGTGATCGATTAGTTGAAATCACAGTAAACCGTTAGGGTTAGGGTCAGCGTCCTTTTCTGATGTTCAGTTTATTATTATATGAGACAGAGAAAAGTATCAAATCATCATCTTAACTGAGAAGATGGACATAGAAAACATTTGAAATTTGTGGTTAAAAAAGACTGTAATTTCATTTTTACTATTAGCTGGTCATTAATCTCCTGTTGAAACAGATGATTATAAATAGTTTCCTCTTCCTCTGTCTCTGTGTCTCTCGTCCAGCTGACTCTGAGCTGGTCCTGGATCAGCCCTGTTGCCGGGCGATGTACCCCTTCCACCCAAACCACGAGGGCGAGCTGGGCTTCAGCGAGGGCGACGTCATTGTCCTCACCTGTCAGGTCGACGCTAACTGGTACAGCGGCGAGCTGGAGGGACGGTCTGGACTGTTTCCTGTCAGCTACGTGGATGTGCTGGTGCCTCTGCCATTACCGTAGTAAAGATCAGATCTTAGTCGCCGACACATAATATGCAACTTCTCAGCTTCTTATTTGCACTTTTTCACGAGTGAATTAGTCTGTTCTAAGGAAAGGAAGGCCATAGTTTCTACTGTAGGGCATACTTCATATTAAAGGTCCATATTTTATTTTGAAGGTCCAAAATTGGTTTTAAAGTTCCATGTTTCAAATTAAAGGTCCATAATCTATTTTAAAGGTCCATATTTTATATTGAAGCTCCATCTTTTAATTTGAAGGTCTATAATTTATTTTAAAGCTCCATGTTTCAAATTAAAGGTCCATATTTTCACTGCTACAGTGTTTTATTTATGAAGGGTTGATATCCATCAGTAGGTATACTTGTGGTTTTAAGAACCAAAAACCATCTCAGTGTGTCTCAGTTCTCCATCTCCTCTCAGGCTGAGCTCTGAGCTCTAGGAACAACAGGTCAGTCAGCCAATCAGAGGAGAG
>CM076652.1:1083956-1093650 GCA_038496675.1 Rachycentron canadum
AAGTGTGTGTGTGTGTGTGTGTGTGTGTGTGTGTGTATATGTGTGTGATCTGGGGTCTGTCTTCAGGGACGAGTCAGGACCAAGACGGTGAAGAAGGCCGCCAGGGTCATCATCGAGAAATACTACACCCGGCTGGGAAACGACTTCCACACCAACAAGAGGGTGTGTGAGGAGATCGCCATCATCCCCAGCAAGAAGCTCCGCAACAAGATCGCTGGGTGAGGCCATCTTTGTTTTCCTTCTGCTGCCCTGTATCGAAAGTGATCATGGCGTCCACGTCGCCAGGTCATTGATAGTACAGGAAGAGGAAGCTGCGAGCCTTTCCCGTGTCTGAAGGATGATCGGTTCCTGTCAGACCCTGGCGCTCTCAGACATTCGAGTGACGTCCACAGAAAATCTGACCTTTGAGGACACGACCTGCTCAGCGTCACAGCTCAGATGAGTTCTGTGCTTTGATGCAGCTGCTGAAATCAATGAGCGTGAAGATCAGGCCGTTTAGGTTTAGCTCTTTCAGGAGCTCAGGTCGATCTTTAAAGACTGAAACTTGTTTAAACCCGGTTTTGTTAATGTCACAGTTGCGTTAATGTTGCCTGACCTCTGCAGGCTTGTTGTTCCTGTTAGCAGCTGATAGTCGTTTCTCAGTCTGACTCAAACCTTTCATTCACATCAATGTAAGTGAAACTGTCAGGACAGTGAATGTAGCAGCTTTTTTTTTCATACATTTTTTTTTTTGTGGAAATTGTAAAACCCAGTTTTCACCATGAACTTATTTGTTGTGTAACAGAGACAAATCAACTGAATTGATTTTAATTTGTAATTGTTGGATGTTTGATGTCTTTCTGTACATCAGCCTCACAGTGATGGAGACCAGGAAGTCAAACTCACCTTCATAGCCCAGAAGCAGCTGTTACACATCAGTCGGTTCAACCCTGTGCAGTGTAATGTTTGTGTGTCTGGTTGTAACAACTGTGTGCGTGTTGTATGCTGTTCCTGCAGGTATGTGACACATCTGATGAAGAGGATCCAGAGGGGTCCAGTCAGAGGAATCTCCATCAAACTGCAGGAGGAGGAGAGAGAGAGGAGGGACAACTACGTACCAGAGGTCAGTGAAGGCATCACTATGCTGCCGTCACCACACGCCTCCACATGTTGCTGCTGTGATGTCAGTGATGTGAATTGACCAGCAGTGCTGTTAAAAACTGGGAAAGTCGAAGTCTGGACCAGACTGCTTTGTATCTGACCCTCAACCTCACGAGGACTGAACACAGACCCTCACTTAGACCTTCTGGGCTGGTTTAGTCTCCTGTATCGAAAGTGATCATGGCGTCCACGTCGCCAGGTCATTGATAGTACAGGAAGAGGAAGCTGCGAGCCTTTCCCGTGTCTGAAGGATGATCAGTTCCTGTCAGACCCTGGCGCTCTCAGACAGCGGCTGTGTGTGTCTGTGTGTGTCTGTGTGTGTGTGTCACTGAGACCTTCAGCTGCTGATGTTGTAAAGAGACTGATGCAGATGTTTTGTGTAGCAGTGAACTGAGCTTTGATTGTTGTTCAACAGGTTCATTTAACTGTGAGGACGTGAAGGTTTAGTTTAACTGTGCAAACAAACACACACGACCTCAAAGCCACAAACACAATATCACCGAGTCAAGATATTAAAAAATGGGACAAGAAACTTTTTTAGTTTAGTTTTTTTATGGTAAAAAGACTGAATGTTGAATTTAGACGTGAAGAGAAAACCGTGTGTGTCTGTGTGTGTCCTGTGTAGGTCTCAGCTCTGGACCAGGAGCTGATTGAAGTTGATCCCGACACCAAGGAGATGCTGAAGCTGCTGGTAAGTGTCTCTTGAACCAAGACCAGGTCCAGGTCATACTTGGTCTAATCCGACTGGGAAAGTGTTTCCTTTTAAAGGCAATTATTTTAGTTATTTGACAGATTTAAGTTTAAATTTCTATAAATAAGCTCCTGGTCATTTCCTCAGTTTAACACTGATACTGCTTCTGTGTTCAGGCCCGACCTGTACTGGATCAGGTCTGATAAAATGACCTGTTGTGGACCAGACACGTGTAGACACGTGATCTGAGGTGAAGGTCATTATTAATGATGATGTCACAGCATCATGACATCACCCAAGGCCCAAAGTGAAAGATGAAGTTTCTCTGAAGGTCAAAGGTCAAAGACTTGAAGGAGCTTTAATCAGCTGTTTGTCTTCAGAGTGTCCAGAGTGTGTCTGTCCTGAGTCAGTGGGAGTTCTTTACCATTTAAAACGGCTCCAAGGCTAAAATGAGAACAACTTATGTTCTTGATCTGATCTGGATCAGTCTCACCTCTGAAACTCCTAAGAACGTGGTTCAGAAGTCGTCTGGGTTTGACTGACATCCAGTCCCAGATCTGAGAACAGAAACTAAACCAGGAACCTGATCCAAGTACTGAATGTCCTGATCCAGATGAATTTACTGATCTAAAGCTGAACCGAGGGCGAACTGGACTCACTTTTGTAGTTTCTGAACATCATTGACACCCCAGAGTACTGAGGGGATCCTGTATCGAAAGTGATCATGGCGTCCACGTCGCCAGGTCATTGATAGTACAGGAAGAGGAAGCTGCGAGCCTTTCCCGTGTCTGAAGGATGATCAGTTCCTGTCAGACCCTGGCGCTCTCAGACAGCTGCTGTCTCTGAAATCTGTCTTGGTCCAGACCAGTTCTCAGACCAGTTTCTCCCTGTTCTCCAGGACTTCGGCAGTCTGTCCAACCTGCAGGTGACCCAGCCCACCGTCGGCATGAACTTCAAGCAGCCCCGAGGAGTCTAGACGTCTGTAAAGTATCTTCCTAATAAAACCCGTTGGGACAAAAACCCTCTGCTGTGCAGGACGTCTCACTTTGTCTTTTTCCCCCTGAAGCGCCGCCGCGGCACTTCTTCTTCGGTGGAAACGGTGAAGATGTGTAAATATAAATATAAATCCATCACTTGCTGGCAACAGATCAAACAGATGTTTGTTTTGTTACTGACAAGGATTTGATCTGATGAGGTCAGATGTGTTATCACCCTGATGAGTGTCACATTTTGGGGACAGCGACTGAAGGGAAAAAAGGGATTCCCATAATTATTTATAGGAAAATAAAGTTCCATATTTACTCATTTCAGCATTCTTACAATTTATGCAGCTGTTGGAAACAAAAATCTAAACATCAGTTGAGACTGAGACAAATCTCTTTAACCATCTTTGAGCCAAGTTAAGTCTTTTTTCATCTTTGTTTTTCTTTATAAAGTTGTCCTTTTTAAAAATGTCTCATCTTCAGACTCAGCTCAACCTCAGCTCATTATATCTGAGACTCAGTAAAGACTCTGTTCACTGTAATAGGGGATAGTAGCTCAGAGAACAAGAGGAAACTAAAAACACAGTGAATTTCTCCTTATTTTCTAGATAAAAACACTGTAAACCAGAATAACCAAAGAAAACTTCAACACAGGAAGTTCCACACATGTGTTTGTGTTGTTCTAGAGCTGATTTGAAGTTTCTCTCTTTATCTGATCTGAAGTTTTCCTCAAGGTCTAAACTTTATTGTTGATATTAAGTCCGAAATATTTCTCCCTTTCCTTAAAGGCCATACATTTTTAATGTTGTGTTCAGGGTCTTGATGTTGCTGAGATGTTTGGAGTCTTGTGAAATCAGCTTTGTTCAACTGAGTGAAATGAGCTGAGGAAAGGAGCCTTGATGCTTCCTATCTCCTTCAGCAGAGGAATCACTGGACCTTCTTTTAGGGAAGGAAAGGACATGATGCTGTCCCACAATTCCCTGCTGCACCAACATCTGAAGTGATTTCAGAGCAGCTGATTTGTTTGGCGCTGATGTAAAACCTCGTCTGATTGGCTGATCCAGATCAACTTGTAGATCTATTCTCTTCAGGAGTCGTGAAGAACAAACACATTGAAGTTTGAGTTCACAGAAAACATTCACTTTCCCACCGCCGAGTCCTTCCTCTGCAGGGTTAGTCCTGTAGAGGGCGCCGCCACATCTGCTCAGCTGAGGCCTGTCTGGTCTCCAGATGTGACAAACCCTCTGAGTTTATAAATATTATATATGACTGATATAAAGGCTGTAGTTCATATATTTCTACATATTCATCACATATATAAATATATCAGTTTATTGATCAGCCTTTTTCCTGCCGATCAGTTTCACCACAAGAGACAAATGGAAAAAAAACCTTTAATGCAACAGAGGACGAGAAGACTCTTCACGTGAAGCTTCATGAAGGATTTATTCCACTACAGCTACGTTACATCCTGGCTTTTCATATTTATACATATTTATATTTGGAAAATAAAGACTTTTTTAAAATATACTCTTGCTGTGAGGACGTGGTGGGCTCATAAGCACTTCAGCAGGAAGAAGTTACAGAAAGCTCCCCGAGGGCAGTCGCACATCTTCCCGATTCGAGATCCTTTTCTGACAGCACAGTGTTCCCCGAGGTCACACTGTGGAGAACAAGAGGCACCTTAAGACTTCAAGCACACAACAGTGAACAAGACGAGCACCGGGCGTCAGGTGAGGCCCTGTACACTGTGAACTGAAAACAGGCTGAGAACAGGCTGAGAACAGACTGAGAACAGGCTGCAAACAGGCTGAGAACAGGCTGAGAACAGACTGAGAACAGGCCGAGAACAGGCTGAGAACAGACTGAGAACAGGCTGAGAACAGGGTGAGAACAGGCTGAGAACAGACTGAGAACAGGCTGCGAACAGGCTGCAAACAGGCTGAGAACAGGCTGAGAACAGACTGAGAACAGGCCGAGAACAGGGTGAGAACAGGCCGAAAACAGGCTGAGAACAGACTGAGAACAGACTGAGAACAGGGTGAGAACAGGCTGAGAACAGGGTGAGAACAGACTGAGAACAGGCTGAGAACAGACTGAGAACAGGCCGAGAACAGGCTGAGAACAGACTGAGAACAGACTGAAAACAGGCTGAGAACAGACTGAGAACAGACTGAGAACAGACTGAAAACAGGCTGCAAACAGGCTGAGAACAGACTGAGAACAGGGTGAGAACAGGCTGAGAACAGGCCGAGAACAGGGTGAGAACAGGCCGAAAACAGGCTGAGAACAGACTGAGAACAGGCTGAGAACAGACTGAGAACAGGGTGAGAACAGGCCGAGAACAGGCTGCAAACAGGCTGAGAACAGACTGAGAACAGGCCGAGAACAGGCCGAGAACAGACTGAGAACAGGCTGAGAACAGACTGAGAACAGGGTGAGAACAGGCTGAGAACAGACTGAGAACAGGCTGAGAACAGACTGAGAACAGGGTGAGAACAGGCTGAGAACAGGGTGAGAACAGACTGAGAACAGGCTGAGAACAGACTGAGAACAGGCCGAGAACAGGCCGAGAACAGACCGAGAACAGGCCGAGAACAGACCGAAAACAGGGTGAGAACAGACCGAAAACAGGGTGAGAACAGACTGAAAACAGGGTGAGAACAGGCTGAGAACAGACTGCGAACAGGCCGAGAACAGGCAGAGAGCAGACCGAGAACAGGCCGAGAACAGGCCGAGAACAGACTGAGAACAGGCTGAGAACAGACTGAAAACAGGGTGAGAACAGACTGAAAACAGGGTGAGAACAGGCTGAGAACAGACTGAGAACAGACTGAGAACAGGCTGAGAACAGGCTGAAAACAGGCTGAAAACAGGCTGCGAACAGGCTGAGAACAGGCTGAGAACAGGGTGAGAACAGGCAGAGAACAGGGTGAGAACAGGGTGAGAACAGGCCGAGAACAGGCCGAGAACAGACTGAGAACAGACTGAAAACAGGGTGAGAACAGGCTGAAAACAGGCTGAAAACAGGCTGAAAACAGGGTGAGAACAGACTGAGAACAGGGTGAGAACAGGCCGAGAACAGGCCGAGAACAGACCGAGAACAGACTGAGAACAGGGTGAGAACAGACTGAGAACAGGCTGCAAACAGGCTGAGAACAGGCTGAGAACAGGCTGAGAACAGACTGAGAACAGACTGAGAACAGGCCGAGAACAGACTGAGAACAGGGTGAGAACAGGCTGAGAACAGGCTGAGAACAGACTGAGAACAGGGTGAGAACAGGCTGAGAACAGGGTGAGAACAGGCTGAGAACAGGCTGAGAACAGACTGAGAACAGGGTGAGAACAGGCTGAGAACAGGGTGAGAACAGACTGAGAACAGACTGAGAACAGGCTGAAAACAGGCTGAGAACAGGGTGAGAACAGGGTGAGAACAGACTGAGAACAGGCTGAGAACAGACTGAGAACAGGCTGAAAACAGGCTGAAAACAGGCTGAAAACAGGCTGAGAACAGACTGAGAACAGGCTGAGAACAGACTGAGAACAGGCCGAGAACAGGGTGAGAACAGGCTGAGAACAGACTGCGAACAGGCTGAAAACAGGCTGAGAACAGGCTGAAAACAGGCTGAGAACAGGCCGAGAACAGGCTGCGAACAGGCCGAAAACAGGCTGAGAACAGGCCGAAAACAGGCTGAGAACAGGCCGAAAACAGGCTGAGAACAGGCCGAAAACAGGCTGAAAACAGGCCGAGAACAGGCTGCAAACAGACTGAGAACAGGCTGCAAACAGGCTGAGAACAGTCCGAGAACAGGCTGAGAACAGGCCGAAAACAGACTGAGAACAGACTGCGAACAGGCCGAGAACAGGCCGAAAACAGGCCGAGAACAGGCCGAAAACAGGCCGAAAACAGGCCGAGAACAGGCTGAGAACAGACTGAGAACAGGCTGAGAACAGACTGAAAACAGGCCGAGAACAGGCTGCGAACAGGCCGAAAACAGGCTGAAAACCGGCCGAGAACAGGCTGAGAACAGACTGAGAACAGGCCGAGAACAGACTGCGAACAGGCCGAAAACAGGCCGAGAACAGGCCGAGAACAGGCCGAGAACAGGCTGAGAACAGGCCGAGAACAGACTGCGAACAGGCCGAAAACAGGCCGAGAACAGGCCGAAAACAGGCTGAGAACAGACTGAGAACAGGCTGCAAACAGGCTGAGAACAGGCTGCAAACAGACTGAGAACAGGCTGCAAACAGGCTGAGAACAGGCCGAAAACAGACTGAGAACAGACCGCGAACAGGCCGAGAACAGGCCGAGAACAGGCCGAAAACAGGCCGAGCACAGGCCGAAAACAGGCCGAAAACAGGCCGAGAACAGGCCGAGAACAGGCTGAGAACAGGCTGCAAACAGGCTGAGAACAGGCTGAAAACAGGCTGCAAACAGACTGAGAACAGGCTGCAAACAGACTGAGAACAGGCCGCAAACAGGCTGAGAACAGGCCGAAAACAGACTGAGAACAGACTGCGAACAGGCTGAGAACAGGCCGAGCACAGGCCGAAAACAGGCTGAAAACAGGCCGAGAACAGACTGAGAACAGGCCGAGAACAGACTGCGAACAGGCCGAAAACAGGCTGAGAACAGGCCGAGAACAGGCTGAGAACAGACTGAGAACAGGCCGAGAACAGACTGCGAACAGGCCGAGAACAGGCCGAGAACAGGCCGAAAACAGGCCGAGAACAGGCCGAGAACAGGCCGAAAACAGGCTGAGAACAGGCTGAGAACAGGCTGCAAACAGGCTGAGAACAGGCTGCAAACAGACTGAGAACAGGCTGCAAACAGGCTGAGAACAGGCCGAAAACAGACTGAGAACAGACTGCGAACAGGCCGAGAACAGGCCGAAAACAGGCCGAGCACAGGCCGAAAACAGGCCGAGAACAGGCCGAGAACAGACTGAGAACAGGCTGCAAACAGGCTGAGAACAGGCTGCAAACAGGCTGCAAACAGACTGAGAACAGGCTGAGAACAGGCTGAGAACAGACCGAGAACAGGCTGAGAACAGGCCGAAAACAGGCTGAAAACAGGCCGAGAACAGACTGAGAACAGGCCGAGAACAGACTGCGAACAGGCCGAGAACAGGCCGAAAACAGGCCGAGAACAGGCCGAGAACAGGCCGAAAACAGGCTGAGAACAGACTGAGAACAGGCTGCAAACAGGCTGCAAACAGACTGAGAACAGGCTGAGAACAGGCTGAGAACAGGCTGAGAACAGACTGAGAACAGGCTGAGAACAGGCCGAAAACAGGCTGAAAACAGGCCGAGAACAGGCTGAGAACAGACTGAGAACAGGCTGAGAACAGACTGCGAACAGGCCGAGAACAGGCCGAAAACAGGCTGAGAACAGGCTGAGAACAGGCCGAGAACAGGCCGAAAACAGGCTGAGAACAGGCTGCAAACAGGCTGAGAACAGGCTGCAAACAGACTGAAAACAGGCCGAGAACAGGCCGAGAACAGGCCGAGAACAGGCCGAGAACAGACTGCGAACAGACTGAGAACAGGCTGAGAACAGGCCGAAAACAGGCTGAGAACAGGCTGCAAACAGGCTGAGAACAGGGTGAGAACAGACTGAGAACAGGCTGAAAACAGGCCGAGAACAGGCTGAAAACAGGCTGAGAACAGGGTGAGAACAGGCCGAAAACAGGCTTCGAACAGGCTGAGAACAGACTGAGAACAGGCCAAGAACAGGCCGAAAACAGACTGAGAACAGGCTGCAAACAGGCTGCGAACAGGCTGAGAACAGACTGAGAACAGGCCGAGAACAGACTGAAAACAGGCTGAGAACAGGCTGATAACAGGCCAAGAACAGGCTGAGAACAGGGTGAGAACAGGCTGAGAACAGACTGAGAACAGACTGAGAACAGGCTGAGAACAGGCCGAGAACAGGGTGAGAACAGACTGAGAACAGGGTGAGAACAGGCCGAGAACAGGGTGAGAACAGACTGAGAACAGACTGAGAACAGGCTGAGAACAGGCTGAGAACAGGCCGAGAACAGGGTGAGAACAGACTGAGAACAGGGTGAGAACAGACTGAGAACAGACTGAGAACAGGCTGAGAACAGGCCGAGAACAGGGTGAGAACAGGCCAAGAACAGGCCGAAAACAGACTGAGAACAGGGTGAGAACAGGCCAAGAACAGGCCGAAAACAGACTGAGAACAGGGTGAGAACAGGGTGAGAACAGGCCAAGAACAGACTGAGAACAGGCTGAAAACAGGCCGAGAACAGGCTGAAAACAGGCCGAAAACAGGCTGAGAACAGGCTGAAAACAGGCTGAGAACAGGCTGAAAACAGACCGAGAACAGGCTGAGAACAGGCTGAGAACAGGGTGAGAACAGGCCGAAAACAGGCCGAGAACAGGCTGAAAACAGGCCGAGAACAGGCTGAGAACAGGCTGAAAACAGGCCGAGAACAGGCTGAGAACAGGCTGAAAACAGGCTGAGAACAGGGTGAGAACAGACTGAGAACAGGCCGAAAACAGGGTGAGAACAGACTGAGAACAGGCCGAAAACAGGCTGAGAACAGGCTGCAAACAGGCTGAGAACAGGCTGAGAACAGACTGAGAACAGGCCGAGAACAGACTGAAAACAGGCTGAGAACAGGCTGAGAACAGGCTGATAACAGGCCGAGAACAGGCTGAGAACAGGGTGAGAACAGGCTGAGAACAGACTGAGAACAGACTGAAAACAGGCCGAGAACAGGCTGAAAACAGGCTGAGAACAGGGTGAGAACAGGCCGAGAACAGGGTGAGAACAGACTGAGAACAGGGTGAGAACAGGCCAAGAACAGACTGAGAACAGGCCAAGAACAGGCCGAAAACAGACTGAGAACAG
>CM076652.1:1118721-1155868 GCA_038496675.1 Rachycentron canadum
GATTTAGGCAGTTTATCAATCCATTCAAATTTAGGGATAAGGTAAAACAATTTTCTCTTTAATGAATAAAGAGGGAGTGTAAATCTACCTCTCTTCTGGAATGTTATGGGGTCTGTATTTAGGTTAGGTAACACTGATACTGAGGTGAGTGTGTCGGAGAGCAGGGGTGGCAGCACAGAGTTGAGACACCAGTCGAATACCTCCTCACTTTCGGTGACGCCCTCTGTGAAGCCCGCCCGGAGCAAGCAGGCATGAAGTTGCAGATCAGAATTTGATTAACGTAAATGCTCCGGAAAAGTAGTAAATAAATATTTAAAAAAAACCAAAACAAAAACAGATAACCCTTTAAGTGCCTTCTTCTCTTTCACAGGCAAACCATTGCTAGTCAAGCTGCAGTGTTTATTTGAGTGCGTCTGTGTTTGTGTTTGACTGTGTGAGGGTGATGCTGCCTTCTCCTTTTGAAACAGTCATATCTCTCTCAGCTGTTGTAGTTTCCCACTGTGACAAGCCCATCAATGACCAGGATACTGAGGTGGAGAGTAAGGTGGAGGGGCTGAAACACAAGCAAGAAAAAAATTTATTTTAAGAGACTCAACTGCAAAAGTCCATTTTTAAAAGGCAAAGTCTAACTAATGTATGTGTAATTTTCAATTTTCTGTCCAGATTATTGGAACACCCTCCCAGGTCCAGGGAGCTCAGAACAAAACAGGAAATGGGACTTGATAATCTACAAAACGTAGACATAATGTCAAGGGCAGGAAGCTTTATTGCCTTTTCTACCAGCAAGTTATACTAATCTTACACTGGCTGTATGCAGGATCCATCGGGTGTGATGGATACGGCCCGGGCTGCATCACTGGATACTGTGGGGGCATGCCAGGGTACTGGGGCGCCATTGGATAGCCTGGATGTGGATACTCAGAGGGACCCAGTGGTTTTCCATAAGCATCGTACATGGGCTCCAGCGGGTAGCTGGCCATGGGGATCTGCTGGGCTGTGGATTCAAAAATATACAGACTATAGTGAAGAAAAACTATAAACCTGATGATACTTAAAAAAGCATGGACACCAAGGGGTGGGTATGAAACAAGGGTCTACGGACAGAAGGTGTCTTAATGAAATACAGCTTGTTTAACCCCTTGAAGAAGATTTGTGATTTTGGGGCATACAAGGAAATTCTTACCGTCATAAGGTGTCCTGCCCCTCTGCTGTCTTCTCTGGTAGAGGTAACAGCATGAGCACATGAAACAGCACACCATGGTGGCAATGATGGCCACAAACAAGAGGATAGAGGAGGCAATGCCAGCTAAAGCGGTGGGGCTGAGAATAGAGGAAGAAGAGAGAGAAGGGCTTACTTTGATCATCCACCCTCACGTTGGTTCCATCTTACTAATTACAACTCACTTTACAGAGTGGAGGTGGCTGTGATGTGATTCAGACGCACTGAAATCATATCCCAGCTAATGACATACACCCTTCATCTCTTTGTGTCTCCACCAGATCCCATCACCTCCTCGTGAAACAACAAAGCCCTTCATTTCACCACAGCCGCCGCCACCCACTGATCTGATCTCCCAATGGGTTTAATAAGCTGCAAGTTGTCTGCTCACTACTAGTGATGGATGGTTTCCAGGGCTGTGGAGGATGTTGCAGCCTCTCAGGTACAAGCTTGCCTAGTCCAGCATTATGACGATCCCTCACGGGGGGGCATTTAAAACCAGTGAATGCACAGATAGCTGATTTGATTGGACGACTAATGAGAAGATATTACACTCCGGGGACCAAAGCAGGGTCATTTAGTTAAATGCATGCAGCCAATGGGACATTAGAAAAGGCCAGTTTCAGAATGTGTGCACGCCAGACTTTTCGCAGAAATAGCTGTTTTTTCTCCATGTGTTCACGCAATTTCTGGCCGTTTTCCAAACCATACACATATTGTCATAATTATCACCCTACGTGCAGTAATATAATGGTTTAGTTTTTTCACATACTGCATTAAACGCTTTGTACAACACCATTAGTCTTCGCGTGTGTTTTAATCAAGTGCTTAATGATTCATTGCAACAATTCCTGATCTCCTCACTTTAAAAAAAATAAATAAATAAAATATTTGTATCCAGACCTTTTGCTGTGGCACAAAACATTGAGGTGCATCCTGTCTGCTATATTTATCTTTAAGATGTGTCAACAACTTGATTGGAGTCTACCTTAATGAAAGGTTACAGATGCAACAATTTTCAAGACCTACTGGTTCCACTATATACCACATAATGCTTATTGTTCTTTTTATCTTGTCTGCACTGATGCATTGTTTGTTCTATGGGCCAGAGGTGCCTTTAAAAGATTATTATTGTAAGTATACTGTATACATTGTGTGCAGGAAAATATGATCATAGATATCTTATCTTACAGGCCAGATTGTGGCAACAAATAGCCTCCTGAAGAACAACAAAGGACACATAATCCTGCACTGAGAGCCTTAAATTGTGAACACACACCAACTCCTGGTGTCGAATACATTTGTAAATATGTAATTAAATCACAACCCAGCTGCTGCTGCTGACCCCACCTGAACTGGACAAGCATGCAGCGTTTCTGCTCCTTCTCTGTGATCATCTTGAAGGCGTCCAGGCAGCAGTAGCGCCGGTGGCAGTTCCCACAGCAGAAAGTGATGAGAGGGCAGTCGAAGCCGTTGTGCCAGGTGCCGTTTTTATCCACATACCACAGGCAGTCCTCGTTCCCACTGACTGCAAAACAAGAACAACAAGGGGAAGATGCTAAGAGAGAGTAGCAGAAAGAAAGAGTGATCCTGACTTGGTACGTCTCAGTTGCAGCGACAGGGGGGTTGTTTCTGTTTTATCCTGTACTCCTGACTGTTCACTTAGAGATCTGACTTTGTCCTGCCTTCAGGAGAAAATAAATATTTATGTCAAACTAGTGCTGGCTCTTCTTTCTCTACGTCTTTCTTATTCCCTGCCAAATGCAGTCATGGATTATTTAACTCCTCCCTGAGGCAGAGTTTGAAACTGATCAGGGCTCAAGTAAAATTAACATTTAAGACCCGTTTGTCTGAAATGGTGATGATTTAAAACTCAAATCTCAGTTTGTCTCCTGGTTGGAAGGACAATGGTTCACCTATCCTAACCCCAGTGATACACACTGTCTTTCATAAGAATAAACATATTCTAAGTCCATAACAGAGACCAATAAAGATGAAAAGAGCATGTATCATTACATTTTCTACAATGTGTAATTTTAGGCAACACTAAATTACTGCTTGGTCATAACGTGACCACGTGTGCAGGCTGCTAAAACTCACACCTGCCTTGTACATTCAACAAGAGTTTTCTGAAGCCTCACACATACTGTAAAGCATCTTGGATCACACAATCTACCCTTATGTAAATAAAACAATGCACTTAATTCCTTGCTGAACTAAATATTAAAGTTATTAAACTAAACGATGGAAACTACATTAGAGGATGTTTGAGAGAGTGTTGGGCCAAAATTGTAGAATACGTTTAGATTTAAGCTTTATTATCAAATGTTATATTACTGTTTAGTGTGTTTAGGTTTTTTTTTATACCATTCAGTCCATCAGAGCTACAGTTCTGTGTTATAGAGGTCAAACCTCTAAACTTGATGAGTCACAGTCAAAAAATGTGCAAAATAATTGCACTCAGTTGGCAATTTATTAGGCACAACTAAATAAAACCAGTGAAGTCTAATACAGCTGCAATATATCCTCCCTTCCTGAAGGTTATAATGTTCAGTTTTTGTTGAAACTGCTTTAGAGATTCAACTTCATGGTCTTTCTAATTTTGGAGGGTGTAGTGGTGCTTTTATATTGACAAGTTTCTCTTATTTTGTCCACTCTGTTTATATTAATGAGGGTCTTTAATGACAGAAACTGTGCAGAACTCCACATTTGATATTATTGTAATGTTGTGCTCCTGATACTGCTATCTGGGCTGCAACATAAGTTTATTTTCACCTGTGAAACTGTTGTTTGGTCTATCAACAAATTGTCAAATTTCAGCGATGAAGGTCTTCAAATGTCGTTGTGTTGTTTGATCAAAGCAAATTATCAAATCATTTCCTCCTGTTCTACTAATTGTCTTATCTTTGGTTGGATACATAAGGCAAAAGCAATTTTTCTGCAATATATATGAAAATAATGCTGTTTTCAGCTTCTTAATTATAAGATTTCCAGCATTTCTATGCTTTGTATCACATTAACCTGGGGTTTGGACTGTTGGTCAGACAAAACAAGTCATCTGAAGACCTTATTTTGGGCGAAAAGAAAAACTGCGATGAATATTTTGCACCATTTTCTGACATTTTATACAATAAACATTTCATCTATGAATCTAGAAAATAATCAGCAGATTAATCAATAATGGAGATAATTGTTTATTACTGCTTTAGGGTATCTGTGAATTGCTGCTATGCAAATAAAGTTTAACAGGTTGATACATAAAAGGTGTGAATTATAGAAAATTGTACTTTAATTAATGATCATTTTCGTTATTTATTATATGACTGATTTTTCCCCCCTCAGACCGTTATTTCAGTGAAATACATTTACCATATTTGACAAAGAAAAGCACAAAACCTTCATGACTAATGGCTGACTGATGGATGATGCACTAATCTTTGCAGCTCTCCCACAGAACATTTTAGAGGAAACTTAACCCAATGCTAAATATTTGTAAGTGAAAAAACAAACAAACAAAAAACAAATAGTTGAACTTAACAAATAGACAAAACCCAGTGAGACTGATCGACGGGAGACTGAATCTGTGGCTGCTGACCGTGGTGGAGCAGTGAGCAGTTAGTTATTGTCCTCCGGGCCTTAAATACACATCGAGGTTCACAAGTAAACAGCCAGAAAGCAGCTTCACGTCGTGTGTGTGTGTGTGTGTGTGTGGTGGGTGAATCAGGCTCCAGCGGCGTCTGGTTGTCCAAGGCTTAAATAAATTTAAAAAAAAAAAAAAAAAACGGAATCGCAGACAGTGGAGAAACATTAGCCGGGATGTGCCGTTAAATCGCCTGAAAACCGGCGGCTAACGGCGCGGCCTGGGTGAAGAGCCGTGATCTTACCCGGAGAAGTGCTGAGGACGACGGCGAGCAGCGCCAAAGTCACCGAGATGAGGGACATGTTGCCCGTTGGAAAGACCATCCCCGACCAGGGTTCAGACAGAGCGATAACAAATTAGAGAGGGGAGCTGTTCTCGGACCACTTTATCCAGGCTAGCGGACGTTCACAGTCATTATCCTGGCGCAGGGACACGGGGCCGGGGCGACGGTTGGTGGTTTATCCGTCGAAATGACACATCGCGACTGTGACGCCGCTCAGCCGGGATGAGCAGGATGCTGCGTTCAAGGACCGCCTGAAACGTCGGCTGTAACAGCAGTTGTGGAAGCAGTGGATATGTATTCATTAAGATTTGCGACAGCACACGTGTGAAAAGGAGAACTATATTGTATTTACACTGTTAACGGTGCAGAGGAAACATGATTGCATTTGTAAGATTAAAATAAAACTATTTATATATATATATATATATATACATATACACACACACACACACTATATAGATTATGACTATTATTGATCAGTTATTGAATGAATTGGTTAATGACCAACTGAAAACAATCTGCAACTATTTTGATAGCTGATTGAACAGCTTTCATCATTTTTAAAAAATTGTGTTTGGACATTTGTTTAGACAAAACAAGACATTTGAAGACATCAGTTTAAATGCTCACTATGTTTGTTCTTTTTTATTAATAGTTCATGAAAATAATTGATGGATGCAGCCTTACTTTATTACCAGTCTATAGATTTGATGTTGAGCCTTCTTATAGCAAATTATGTTTTATTGGGGTAATAAAAAATGGATTACCAGAAGGCAGAATGTGCCTCTGCCTATGGGCCCTAAAAGCCCCAGGTTTACATAATGTTGAGCTCCTGTTATAAAGCTGTGCTTTTAATCAAACTTTGTGGATGCTTAAACTATCATTTTCCACCTCCAGATAGCACATTTCCAAAATAAATTCTGCTTCAAAATTGCTAGTTCTTTGCAAAATCAGAGTTGATGTGATGACTCTCTTTCATTCATGCCACACAGAGAGAAGACTTAAGCTTTGTTGTTCTCTGAGAGGACTTTCAGAGCGTCTTGTTTTAGATACCCTCCGGCAAACAAAGAAAACAGTTGCTGACTCATGACAATATTGATTCAATCAGTCATACATTCAGATGTTGCTCGTGCCTTCCTCAGTACAATGGTTCTTTAACATTAACTCTCATTCTTCCTCTAATCCCTGCGTCACATCTAGCTATTAACTTTTCCTCCCATACAATGTCATATGCTTTTTTAATGTCAAGAAATATTAACAGCTTCTTTCTTGATATCTGTGTATAGATGAGTCCACTGACATGTATCTTTCAATTAGAAATTTTTAAAGATTTTATTGAAAATAAAAAAAAAAGCACTTAGATATATTTTTCTGAGGTGAGGGAGACAAGAAAGGGAGTCTGGAACTCAATCTGGAAATGTTGTCCATCCAGGACTTTTATTTAGAAATTTCTTGATCCCAAGTTTTAATGGGTACAAGGAAATGACAAGGCTGTGAATCACCATGGCAACAGTGAATTCCCAAATACCCACCGTACCCCGGGACATGATAGCTGGTCTAAGGGTTTTTTCATTTCCTGTCAGAAACAGTCAACGTTTTCTCAACTATAAGGCCGCCAACTCTTTTTTTTTTTGACTTTCCTTCGATGTAAAGTCTCTTGGAAGTGTTTTTCATGTTGCATTTCAATTTGTTTATACAGAAACACAAAAATAACAGGCTAAGTTACAAACAGGACATGGCAAGATAGTCCATTCATACTTCATGGTTCACCTGTCCGACTTTGAAGCCTCAAAGCTCTTTGTTCACTCCTCTCGTCCAGTCTGAGATTACTCCAGAAAGGTGAGTCCTCTGACCTGTGCAGTCTCTCGCCTCTTCATCCTCCTCACTTTAACATCTGCAAAGTCCTTCATCCCATCACATGTATGGAGATACAGGGGAGCTGTGGGTTAAGTGCACCCCGTCCTCTCCCTCTGTCAGGACCAACATCCCAAAATTTTTTCTTCTTTTCTTTTGCTAGTTTGTATATTCATCATAAGAGCATAAGTGATGGGGCAATAGGAGAGTTTCAGGGTATTGTAGATGGAAGATGATGTCTTGGAGAGGCAGACCTGATGGGGAAGGGGGGGGGCTAGAGGCCTATAGACTGCAGGGTTTGTCTCTCGGCATTGTTGAGGTGACCTGAGAACATACTGTAACACGGCTGCTGGGCGAACTGTGTCAGGAAGTCTGTCAGGTAAGCCTGGGAAAAGACAAATCACACAGGTCAGGGGTTTTCACTATGACGCATGGGAGCTTCTTTAACCTGCATTGTTTATACTCTGCTATTTCTAGAAAGTGAGTCAATATGTTTACACACTCAGTGGCAATTATTATTATCAGCTGTACAATCTAATACAATCAAATACAGCTGCTCTGCCATGTATCTAATGTTCAGTTATTGTTGGCACGATTAGAGGTGGTGATTAAATGACATGTTTTAGCATTGATGTAATAGTGTGGCACTTGTGCTTGGCTGCATTGTTCAAAGGTGTTTCTAATAATATGATCCACAGTAATAAACAGTTGAATTTATATATTTCTGACAACATCAACATTGTTAAGGTAGAATTTAGAGTTGTTGTATTGGCTTACATTGGTACAAGTGTATCCAATAAAGTGTGTGTAGAGTGTGTATTTACATTACTGATGTACAGTGTGCAATACAACGTTAATTCATGCCACTTTGCTTACTATGTAGCATGTCCATAATATTGAGATTTGAGTTTGAAGCTTCTCTATAAACACATCACTTTTCATTGCCCTGACTAGCATCTGCTTTGCTTCTGAGGGCAGGAACTGAAGGTAACAACGAGGTCTCAGCCAATTTTATTGGATTTCCAGACTGTGTTGACTTGGAAGAGCAGGGTGCAGTCGACACACACACACCCACAGAGTTTACCCTAAGTTCACCAAGACATTTAGGTCCTGGAAAAAACTACTGTATGATCAAATAACAGTTGTTCATCAGCAGTTGGGAGGGCAAATTGCATGCTTCAATCTTAAAGACTAATCCACCAAGACTGGCACAATTTTACGCTAAAGCTCCTTTATAATTGGAGCATCTTCTGATCTGATTCGAGGTCTAAGACAGAGGAAACTCTTAGGCAGGCCAAAATGGTTGCGTTTTGCATCAAAGCATATATGATGACTTTGAGAAGACCATTAATGTGCCACAAATGTATTTTTAACATTACAATAGTAATGGTAATAATAATAAGAATAACAACAGCAACAATCATCGTCCTTTTAATCATTGAAAACATCTACAGCTACAGAATTTCCCTTCAGGACCCTCTAGTAAATCTGATAGATCCTCCAGATGGGCGAGTGTCTCCTGACTTATTGATCCACATTTTGTTTTAATAATGGTCATATTTGAGAAAAGACAAGTGAAATCAAAAGTTTAGAGACTGTACCTGCAGATCAATCTGATATATGGGGTCTTTCAAGGCATCTGGGTCGTCCTCCTCATCATCCTCGTAATAATCATCATCTGTGAGAAAAACAAAATAAAAAAAACAACAGTTGATATGAAGAAAACTTCCATTGATAACCTGAAATGAAGTGTAAGAAACAGTGAAATGGGTATATGTTCATGAAAGGTGAAATGAGGACAAAATCCAGGAAAAGCTAATGCACAGGGGAGGTACTCGTACCGTATTTGTTGGGGGCAATAAGATCAGAAAGCAGCTGCCCTGCTAGCCCTTCATCCTCCTCCTCATCATCCTCCCCCTCTTCCCCCTCGTGCTCCTCCCACATACCGCTGGAATCTGAAACAAATAACCGTTGGTGACTTAAGTGCCTGCTGTCCTATTCTATAGGTTGGAAACATGGGACTTTAAAAAAAAAAAAAAAAAAAAATGCAAATTCACCACAAATATTTTCTAGCTATGATCTGTTCTGGCTTGATGTAAACTTGAAATTTATAACTGATAACACGGGAAACTTCACTCCTAAGTTATTAGCATGTGTCCGATGTGGTGGTGAGTGCAGACACAGTGCAGCACCTGCACTTATGCTGATGAAGTTTATTGTGTTAAAAGTTTATTGTAGAACGGTCACAAGTTTGAGTAGCTGGAAGAGCATGAGCTGAAGGAGCGTGACAGAACCATTTGCAGCTGTTGTACCCACCTTGGCTCCAGTCTGCTGCATTTGCCCTGCTGGCGTTTGCCTCTACCACTGTTGATAACTCATTGATGATCAGTTTAAAGATCTTCACTAGCAAAGGAATGTTGGTCCACCGCTCAGGGTCTGTGAAGGACAAAGACACAATGCATGTGTTAAACCTACAATGTGATTGTTGAAATCTCATTAAAATATATATCCAGTCAAGTCAAGTTTGTTGCTTACTTTTGGCAGATTTGGACCGTGTGCGAATGCCGTCATCCGGACTGTAGATCTCCTCTCCCTTCACCACAATGTCCTGGAGACGTTTGTCGTCGGTGTTGAGGCCGTGCTGCAGGAGCTTGCACAGTGCCACCGTACTGCAGAAAAGGAAAACAAACAAACAAACAAACAAAAAAACACAGATCACAGGAGATGAGAAATGGGTTTTTAAAAATCCTTGTGTTACATATTGCCATGTAAGCCATTTCAGGCCCAGCTGTATTTGAGATCTATACGAGACGCAGAAACTGCCAATTATTGCTTTTGGGGTAAAAAACAACAACACCACCACCACCACCACCAGAACAATTAATGCACTTTAAAAAAAAAGAAAAGAAAACAGGCTTAACCAGTGTGGACCAATGCCAGAGGCTCAGAGCCAACAGCAAATTAAAAAAAAAAATTAATGTCGCCATCTACAGGCAGGAAACATAGTAGCAGCTGCAACGTGTGTGTGTGTGTGTGTGTGTGTGTGTGTGTGTGTGTGTGTGTGTGTTGCCTTTGTTCATTTATTAATTAAAATGAATGGGTCTAAACTACTGCCACTTCTGTTGAGGGACTGTAACAGGAGGTCATTTGATTTAATGGTGATTAAAATGTTTGTGAATGAGTTCAAATTTTTAAAAATGTTGGAAAATTCTTGAATATAAAAATTCTTACAGGAAATATTGTCTGACCTGACTTTACCCTCATACTGCCCGTAGAAGAGGTGTTGTCTGCTCATCCACTCTGTCATGACAAACTCCAGGGCAGGTTTCCCCGTCGGTCCAGGCAGGCTACATAAAAACTCCAACAGAGGCTCCAGCTGGGAGTGAACCAGGTGGGCAAACACCATGATCAGAGACTACAAAGAGGGAGGGGACAAGGGAAAAGGGCAGGGAGGAGAAAGAGTGAGGAGGTGGAGGTAACTGCACCTAATGGAGCACCTAATGGAGCTGTAATGGCTAAGTATTAGGAACAACCATCTTTTTTTTTTCATTTCCAAATTTGTTTCTATGCATAGATTACAATTTGTCAATTTCTCTTTTGAACCACTCCTGATCATCAACAAACACCAGGTGGAACACTGATATAATTGTACAAAAGCTAATTTAATTCCACAGGAATATGAACTCTACTGTCGGACATGTAATACTAGATTATTATTGCAAACCGTTGTTCCTGAAGATTTGCATTTAGTTTTGGTAATTTCTTTGAGAGTAACTGACATATTTCATCTTGTGTCACTAGTACTGCATCACTGAGCACAGAGATCCAGCTAATCTGCTGATTACATTCAGTTGGAATTATCTGTATGTATTAATGCATCTGTATTAATAATGAACTGTTACATCTCAGTATCAGTTATTTTCATTGACAGGTATATCTTGTGGTTGTGCCTAATTCATAAAAACAAACTCATATTTCTATGAATCATATTAAAGTAGTTAAGGGCCCATCTATCATTCATCTGTCCCCAAACTGTCTGTACCTTTGTTTATCTCTGGATAAGACATTTGTTGAAGTGTAAAATAATAAACGCTTTTGTATTTTGTTCACAATATTTATTTATTGTATTGACCTCAGTTTCTGAGCCAAGATGTGTAATAGAGCATAGGTGGACTCTTTTTTAATTGTGTAGTATCTGAAGGTTGGCAAAACAATGTTGTTGTCCATATTTGGTGTAAATGTACGTGTATGGCCAGATGTTTGTAGAACAGATGAGCTTCATCACAGTTCATTGCATTAAGTCTTTGATAAATACCAGTTTTCTTGTTTGTAAAGAGCGTTCTAACTCTTGTATGAGAAATGAGTTGAACTAATAACCACCGGTAATTTGCAACCCAGTTGTATCTAAATAATGACATGACACGTATTAGTTTGCATCTTCCCCTCTTACCTGCATGACACTCAGAGTCTCGGCTTGCTGCATCTTGCTCAGAATTGCTCGTAGGATCTGATCCAGCTGTTCCCCGAGCTCGGTTCCCGCCCGAGAGATCAGAGTGGACACCAAGCGGCCCACGAAGGCCGCTGTGAACTCAGAGGTCCGGGGGTCCAGCAGCTGGTTGACCACCTGCATGACGTACCAGAGACCGCTGTTCCCCTGCTCGTCCCTCCACTGTGCGATCTGCTCCAGGGCCACGGAGACATACGCTCGTAGGCACTCCCCACCATTCTGGATGGATGGGATGGACAACGATGAAAGAGCAGAAGGAGAGAGTGGATTAGAGGCAGAGGTTTTGCAGATCATAGATGTCGGACAAACAAAAGGTTATTGTATATATCATTATTTTGTATATTAATATATTAAGTGTTTTTATTATATACAATACCTGAGTTTCTTATTCAGCAGCAATGCAATGTATAAGCCTATTTTTATATTCTTCTGGATTTTATCCAAAACAAGCCCATCAAAAGGAGATGGAAGCCTTAGAGGTCTTCACGGGTCTCAGCATAATCTGGATCTCATTTTACTGCCACAGGTTTTAGGACTGTGTGTCAATATGTCCAATACTGGAGTGGATGTAAATGGACCCAAGTGCATATGGTATCAGCTGTGATCAAATGATAAGTCTCAAACACTGCAAGAGGAAAGTGAGGGTTTTGCGATGAAAAGGAAAATGAAAACTCATTATTATAATTAGATTGTTGCTCTTTTCCACTGCAGCTGCTTGTTACCTGATTAGATGACTGATATTGTATCATGCTGCTGCCAGTGTTTCTTTGTTTCTCTCTGTTCAAGTATATCACATTTTGGATCAGCCCAGGTCTACCCATGTCAGGTCTGTTTGTGTCTCTGAGGTAAAGACCTCAGATAAGAATAAATGTGGTTTAATAAATTGTGGTGCTGTTACTAAAAGTGGCTTGTGATGTTTGCCGGACATTATTTTCCTGTTTTCCATGTGGAAAGGCAATAAAATTATTTTATTATTATTATTTGAATTAAAAAAAAAAAAAAATCTCAGTTGGGTTTACCTGCATTATCGTGTTGTCGTCAGTACGCAAGGTGCACTGTGCCACCACAGGGAACGCCTGGCACACCAGCATCTCTGACAGAGGGGCTTTGGTGTTGCGCACAACTGTTGTCAGGATGTCTATGGACGTCTGTGGTACGGAAGGAAGGGACAATGCACACCTGATTATTAGGTCATATAAACTTTGTCCATGTCCCATCTTGACAAACTGAGGTTCCAGATGAGTGTGCAGAGTCAAGGATTAGAAGGAAGGGAAGGGTGAACAGTGGAGGAGGAACTTGGTAATGGGTCAATTCCTGTTTTTGTGTTGTTGCTATTCCGACTTGTGACCGAAAATCTAGTCAGACTATTGCCAACAATAGAAAATATTGTTTTATCTATTCATGAGAAGCAAGCGACTGCTGACTGAAATGACTGCATACACACTGAGCCAAGTGATCGTTTCACACACCCTGCCCTGTTTCCAGTCTATTAAACTAATTACATATTGTAAAATGTGAAATGAACTGACGGTGCATGTCATCAACAATTTTTCCAACAAATTATCCTCGAACATATGCCTCACTTTTTTGAAATACATACATTTTTTTAATCATTGGAGCATCATAAGAGGAGATCGGTGGTCATTTGTGAAGACACTGTCAGGGATGTAACAAAGATATGAAGCTGGACAAAGGACAAGACAACAATTTGTCTTTCATTGAAAAGAGAGAATGAATGAATTTGACATACAAATTACAATTACTATCTTGCCAGTTGTTGCATCTTGTTTGGGACCAAAAATGGAGGATAGAATGAAATAACCAACATGTGCCTCCTGCTTATCTTCTAGAAACCTTTGTGTCTCTTTGCACCACTTACAGCACAGAGTCCAGAGGGGATCTTGTCAGGGGGAGCCTGCATGATGCTGACCAGTGTAGGGATGAGGCGCATCTGCATGGGGCCCTGGCAGCCTTCGATCTGTGCCAGTTCCTTAAAGATGTCCTGAGCCAGAGAGGCCACCACAGGGTCTGAGGAGAAGAGAGGGAGACAGGGCCTGAGAAAAGATAAGAGACAAATCAAACCTATGTGTCTCTTAACATGTTTATGTCTTCTCTGAGAAATACTTTGTTTGTCGCTTGAAGTTGTTTTTTTCCTTCTCACTGTATCCAGCTAATCCATGTCAAAGAGACAAAATGGGAAATGTACAGTCCCAAACCTCAACTATCTTCTATTTAACCATTAAAACACAACAGATTTGGTGAGAGAGGCAAACAAATAGAAAAGGAAAAGAAAATAACTGTCCCACAGAAGAGCTTTGTCAGTACCATTGTTATATTTAAGAAAAATAGCAATGGTGAGGGGGCAGATCTTGTTCTCGGCACTGGTAGTGAAGGCCGGGTCGACGGTGCAGACGATGCAAAGCGTCTCCATGACGAGCGTAAGCACCTCTGAGCTGAACTGGGCTGCCAGTTGGACCAGACCCTCTAGGATGCTGGGGAGGAAGGGCTGGAGGACATGGGTGCTCTCTGACAGCTTCAGCTGATCACAGTACCTGGGGAATTGGAGAATGACATGGATAGTAGAAATTAATGAGCATCTGGTATCTGCTTTTTTACATGTGGATTGTTGTTTAAAGAAGAATGCTTTTTTCTACAGCTGCCCTGTCTAACATAAGATTCACCTAGATGTGAAAGTGCGTGTGGCGCTGTAGCAATATATTTTGAGATATTTTGTATACATGGGTAAACATCTGCCAGCAACAGCTGTTATTTCAGCAGCAGAAATCAACAGTTGACAACTAAAATGACAAGCCTGACTTTGTCTACCTCTCAATGCTGTCACAGTCTGTTCAGTGATCTGCTGTTGGATTAACTTCTTCACATTGATTGTTACATCACAAAAATAACAACACAGCACAGTCTAACAGTAAAAAAAAAAAAAAGAAGAAAACAGCTTTCTCACCCCCAGATGGCCCTGACCGCAGAGATGCGGACTGAGGGCGGCTGGCTGTCATGAAGCCCACTGACGGTGGCCTGGAGGAACTGCTGAATGAGCTCAGGAGACATAGCTGCTGTGAAGCGACTGGCCGCCCACAGAGCCCGGCCAAGGAGGAACGGAGACGCCGCTGGTCGAGAGAGAGAGAGAGAGAGAGAGAGAGAGAGAGAGAGAGAGAAAACAAATAAGAGACAGCAGTGAAGATCCAGACAAACAAAGGCAAACAAGATATAAGGATTATTATAAGGATTTTCATTTTTTATTTGCAATTTCACATTTTAGTCATTTATTCTACCACAGACTTAATTTATGCGTAGTCAGATACATGCTAAGGTGTTGGTTAGTCAAAAAGCCAAAAACCTATGTTCTTCAAAAATAATTTTTCTTTGATATAGTTTTGAGAGAAATTGATCATCTTCCTGTTAAATTGATCACATATAAATATAAACCTGCAAAGGTCAGTGTCCAACTCACCTGCCAGGTTGAGATCAGCGAGGATAACACTGGCCAGGAAACCATGCATGTCAAATTGGATACGACCGTTCTTTACGTTCTCTGTGATGATGGTTTTGACAGAACCGAGTGCCAACATACAAGCCTCGTGGATCTTCCACCTAGTTAAAATAAATAATTATAATAATAAATTAAAAACACTGGTGATATAAAACTGTCAACTGCCTGTCATCAAGTTCACAGAGGCTCACCCCCCCCAATTGTTCAGATTCAACAAGGCTTTGAGACCAGACACAAGGATGATTTCAGAGAGAGACAGAGTAAGAAAGAAAGAAGAAAAGAAGTGTGAAGGTGCAGAGATGCTTCTCACCAGTGCTCATTGCCACTGTTTTTGGCCTGCTCTGCCTCCTGGAGGTGTCTGGTCGCTGCTGCTGCCAGAGCTGCTGCGCTCTCGTTCTGAAACTCTGCAGCCACAGCCTGGAAGCACAGGTCGAAGATCGCCATCATTATACACACAACCAGAGGCCGCAAAGTCAGCAAACAGTAGCTATGAAAGCAGTGCAAACTTAGGAAAGCTGATATCTCTGACTCAAGTTTTACATGCAAATGCGTTGTTCAGCCCCTACGCCTTAACATGGCACAGAAAATCACAATGTTTCATGTAAACAACTGTTTCAAGGTCTTTCTGAGAACTAGGGTAAGTGAATGAGAAGAAAAGGGATCGTCCTCCTTTTTGTTCTACACCTACAGCCCCTGTGCTTTTCCAGGACCATCTGTATAAATATCTGTTGTTGAATATCCTCCCAATCTTTGCAGACCTCAAAAATGGCAAATTTATTGTCATTGTAATATGACTTTAAGTACTCCTGGAATGTGGTGCACAAAGTCTGTTGCTTGAGTTTGAGAAACATTTTGTGACAGTGTACTTACAACACATTGACACAAACCCTCAACTCTGAGGGCTCTTTCAATTGGACCCTTGTACAGATCAAACAATTATACTTTGAAAATAGTGTCCCCGCTTCTGGGTGCGGTTTGTTTATGGCCTGAGAACAAACAGAGCGAAGACCAGAGAGTGCAAAAATCATGGATTGATTTAATGTAATTAATGTAACAGATTCTTGCACATTATTTGCTAAAAAGAAAAACATCTTTTTGAAGTTATTTATTTAGTTTGGTCAGCACCAGAGCTTGACTTTAATACAAACCAAAATTACCCAAATTTAACAGGCAAATATGAGTTCAACTGACCCAAACTAGACAGGACAGAAAAAAAAAAAAAAAAAAAAAAAAAAAAAAAAAAGTTACTTTTTAGGCTAAAGCTTGCATTTCTGGGATGTAAAGTCTCACTCATACAATTTCACCAAAAAAGGGAACATATTTCTTTAAGGGGATTTTGACCATTGTATATTAATACACGTATTACTGTCAACAGTTTACAGTAATATGTGTGGGTTATTACGGTATCTCACCAGCAGCAGGTCCTGAGCAGAGATCCTGACACTGTAGGAGAAAGTGTCATCATCCTCATCCTCTACAAACTGCTGGGGGTTAGCCGTCCACACTTTGATCTGAAGGAACAACAATGCAAACCATCAGGCTGGATACCAGTGTTTCAACATAAATATAAATGCTGTTTAATGCTGCTGCCCCCCCGAAAATCAGCCATTTTAACCCCATGTTGCAGTTATGTCTCACCTGGTCCTCAGTGATCTGCATGTACAGGATGATGTAGTAGATGAGCTCGGGCAGAGCTTTCTTCACTGTGCTCTTGAACTTGTTGTTCTCCAGCAGCGTGTGAACAAACTCAAAGATGCTGAACACAAGATTCTCAAAACCCAGAACCTCACCTGTAAACAAAGTAAACAGTCAACACAGATACAATAAACCATACACGATCACTTCTGTCAAACTTGTTAGTCCTTGTTACAGGCAGCAGTGAGGGGTTTGTGTGTGTGATGCGAATTCTCCTCACCATCTGAGTCTACCGGATCATCCACTTCCTCGGTGTAGTTGACTTCTGTTCTTACATAAGTGAACATCTGGTTAAGGAATTATCAATCAAACGCCTGGTATTAACACATCACCCGAGTCGAGCCAATCTCTCAGTCCACATTCGGAGGTAGTCTGGTCTTCTTTCAGCAGCGTGAACGCAAAGATGTCCTGGCCACACTGAGGGACCGCATTCTCTGCCCATCTGATTAGTCCCAATAGTGTGGCAATGAACTCAAAATATTTTACTGCTTCAAATGGATAAAACCTGATTTCATTATAGAGGTGTGAACACACAGCCCTCACTCAACCCCGCCCCGCCCCCAACAATCACTCTCTCAAAGGACCTGTCTGCTAAATTGTCTAAAAACAACACCGCATACCTGTGTATTGGCACATAAAGCAGGGAAGTGACATTTAATGACAAGTGTTCGCTCGAGATGTATGTGGAAGAGCTGAAGACTCGTGATCAGATCGCTGAAGATGTATGTTAATGTCAGGTCTGAACCGGGCTGTAGTGCTAATAGTTTGTCATCCAGAATTAAACAGAAGCTGAAAGGAGTTTTATCTCATGAATATGCAAATCTATCAATTTGAATCAATTCAATTTGAACTAGTTTTAAAGTGTTGAGGAGATTCTGCAATTTCTGGGAAACCAGTTTTCTTTCATTAATATGCAGATGTATGCAGAAAGGTGCTCCAGCCACATCATCTCCTCATTGTGGGCCACCTGTGGTGTGAGTATTAAGTTTCTACTGTGTATCTTGCGTTATCAGGTTCACAAGAGCATTAACTAAAGAGTCACAGACACCAGCATGATGGTGTGCAGGATGTAAAAGTCTTTGTAGCTTTGTTTTTATGTATTGTTAGTACAGGAGCATTATCATACAGTTGCTCTTTTATAAATTCCTCTTAATGTCAGAAATCTGAGATTTCTTCTTCAAACTATCAGTTGAAAATGTATGCACACAATTTATCTAGGAGGCAGATTTTACTCTCTGCAGACAATTACTTTCCACAGCCCTTTGCAACACTTTCTTTCTCTGAACACATGGAAGTGTTTTGATTTTGCTGACTAAGCCAGTGACTTCCATGAAGCAGAAAGAGCTACAGTAGTGAAGTGGATTAATGGTTTAGAGAGGCTGCTCTGTAGCCACAGGGACACATGCACAAACCACAACAAACGAGGAACAGCAGAAAAAGGTAGTCAAACCTGCAGTAAAGTTATGGTCCTTCAACCCAAAATGGAAGCAACAATGTTTTAATACACATGAACAGCAATGATTATCCCAGCACAGAACTGGCTAGTACACAGTTGGCTCTGTAAAGGATATAAAGCTGCACTTTCAGTCAGTGTGTTCCACACAATGGGCAATATCTGCTGCATGGAAGACACCATGGGTTTGGGGAAGTTTTTTACCAATGCCGTCACTGCCTGGGAGAAGAAGAAGAAAAGTCTTATTGTAGTTACAATACATTTTCCTTTTTTGCATCAATTACAATTTTCTTCCCAGGTATTTATTTCTTGACCACCAGTTGAATATCACAACTACTCAGTATAACAGCTCAGACTTATTAGGCACAATCTATCACATTTAAGGCTCACTCCAACAATTTTAACTTCATGAGCCTTTGATCTCTCTCACCTTGAGGACTTCCATCTTAAGACCACTATCAGATGAGGGTCCATCAGGCATCTGCAGAGCCTGTACAAATGCCTCGGTGAACTGCTGTACCACAGGGAAGATCAATGCTTTGGCTGCTCCCTAAACCCACACACACAGACAATTTCACACTGATTTAAATAAATCTCAAAAGAGGCTGGTGTCATTTATGAAAAAAATATCTCTTGAATTATCAGCTGCAACTTCACAAGATCAACAAGAACCATTTCCCACTGTAAAAGAACTGCAATCAAAAGTTAAAATGTTCCATTTTACAATTACTTCAGGCTTAATCTATAATACAATTATTCATAATGTATAGAAAATAAAATCATCACAGGTGCTTGTCTCACCTTTTCAAGTTCTTCAATAGCACAGATGAGGTTGGCACAGGTGGTGAATATCTCCACTGCTCTGGAGCGAGTACGAATGCTGTAAACCTGCAACAGTTGAAGATTAAAATCAACCCTAAGCTTACGCTTGCATAAAAAATTAAACTGTGGTTATCTGTTTAAATTAATATAACAATCCACTTTTTTGCTCTCTGGTGCACATTTTGATTGCAAATATTATGCCACAGCATATTGTTGCACCTTCAGTGACCAGCAATGGTAAGAGCTGCAGCAGTACCTCGACCATGGTGAAGATCTTGTACATTTCAGGCAGGATGACTGGAGCCACCAGCGGCATCTGTGTATCTGTCACCTCCCGTGTAAACTCTGGAAACATGAGAAAAACAGTTACATATATGGAAAAGAATTGTTATCCTACATCAAGTGTTTTTTATCTTTTAAGGTGCAATTTGAGAAATGAGAGAAAGAGAACATTTGCAACAAAGAGCAAACAGATGACAGACAAAATGATACTATGGCTCCCAATCTACAGTAATACCCTGGAGTGACACATCTATGTGTCAAACACAATGTTAAAAATAGGGACATACTAACTTTTTCATCCTGGATGACTCTGCCATCAGTCATTACTGTCTACTGCTCTCACATCACTGACTCCTTTTTACTTTCAAACCCCTGTTTGAAACTGACTGAGATTCTTCTACATGTCACTTAACTATAAGCTGAGATGTACATACACCGGGATTGCTTTTGCGCTGTCCAAATTTGAATTATAAGTTACAAGAAAGTTAAACAATTTTAGATCAGCATTAGATAAAGTCAGATCTGTCATCAGTAATGAATACAGGACATTAACAATAACTCAAATTACTCTGGAGTTTGAATGTGGAGCTGTATATATATATATATATATATATATATAAAAAACACCAGATATTGTCATGAAGGTTACACCCTAAAAATGTCTTATTCTGAAATTCTAGGCGCATATTACCTGTATGTGGAACTTATTACACACCTGTGAGGACCCTCATGGCCCCGTGCACTGCATTGACATCTCCGCTGACCAGCATCTCCATCAGCAGGGTGAAGAGCTGCGGCCATGCTTCAGGCCAGTCCCAGTGGGCGATGGCCGACACAGCATACGCAACACTGGAGCGGACTTTGCTGATGGACTCCCGCAGACCGCCAGGCAGCAGCTCCCTGATTGCAGCTTTAGCCTGGTGGAGCACGACAGGAGTGTGATAAAATGTGGCTCAAAAGCACACTCAGATGTCAAAGTAAAACTTTATGCAGGGAGAAATTGGAAATACAGAACAGACTAAAGAAATTTGTGTAAGATGAAGAACTGTTTACCTGATCTGTAGTTTCAGGAGGCCTGAATTTCTCTGACTGAGAACACCAGTGAGTCTCCACATACTGTTTCAGGATGACTGATGCTAACTGGAAGAGTCAGATATAATTATGTGATCATCACATATCATATAAACAACAAACTAAGGTCTTGATTCTACTTGTACTTTTCTTTTGGCTCACCTGACGGATGGCGAGTGCACCCTGAGTATCAACTGTGAGTTCTGCCAGGTGGACGCCAAACTCTACAACATGAGTGTATCAGCACAGAGGGAAAAAAATGAATTAAACAAACATCAGCTTTGAACATACAGTGTAAGACAACAGCAGGCTCAAAATGTTGCCGTTTCATATTTTTTCCGTAACACTGGACTACAGTGGCCACATTGAGGATTTGTAGACACTGGTTAACAGGAAAAAACAGTTTTCAGTAAATTTCAGATTAATAGAAATTAATTGACTTAATTGTTGTAGCTCTACTGCAAAGCTTACACAGATCTATTCACAGAAACTCAAGGCAGTAACTACTGCCAAAGATAAATGAATTTCATATTGGCAAGTCAATAGTCTTAAATGAGCGTATAATTATGGTTTCTTGGAACATGTTTTTATTTTGATATTAAAGAATCTTTTTCCTGTTAAGAAAGTATATGTGGGTGCTTTTTAATTTTTTACAGCAATCAAATAAGCCCATACATGTTTGAAATAAGCGATGTAGTCAAAAAAAAAACAAAACAAAAAAAAAACAAAAACACAGCAACGCAAAATGTGTCAAATGTCCAGGTGTTATCATGAGCCTTGATAACACAACACGTGTCAGGATTCAGTTATTTAGGTTAACAGTGGTGTGAAAATCCATTAACTGTGCAGCTGCTAACAACAGCCTTGTTTGAACCTGGCCCGGCAGGCATGCAGAATTCAGATTCAGCATCAACCTCAGCTCTGAACCGACTCTGTCCCTCTCACTGGGTTTTACTAAGAGTGACATCAGGCGCCAGAAGACAATGTTAGTGCTGACAATCCTGCAGAGCGGCTGCCTTAGAGAGAGGCCAGCTGAAAGGGTCAGCCTCGCTGCGACGCTACGGTGCGGTCGACAGACAGTGTGCACAATTAGCCTTTCACCATGGGCATGAGGATAGACAATGGGAAGTCTAGTGGAGTATAAGCTACAGCCCCTAGGTACTGTATCCATCTGCTCTTTAACAAAATAAAAGCCAGTGGCTTGTTATGGGCATTATTTCCCCTGTACACCACACCGAGTCACCAGCTGTTTACATGGGGTATACCACCATTTTAATATCTAACTTTATCAGGTATTTTGAGACCTTTGATGACTTTTAATTTAATCCATTCACAAATTGCAACAGGAAGCAGACAAACTCTGTTACTACAAACTAAAATTTAGGAGAAAACTGGGATGTTTGGCAGAGTGCTGAACTGATTCAGACACCTTCATAACTCTTTCACTGTTATTAAACAATTATATATATATATATATTTTTTTTTTCACAGGTTGTACCCATATATGCAATGTAGCCACAAATAAATATTTTAATGTACAGTACCTGTTTTTCAGTTTGGTCTGAATCACTTTATTGTCCATTACTGGGAATCAAAATGCAACTACACAAAACTACACAGAAAGTGTGCTTCCAACTTTTTGGCCGTAATTTGGGGAGGATCTTTTTCATGTTTTAACATGATAAATCTCCTGTGCACCTAACCAGGCCCATTAGGACCACATAACAATGTCCCAGCTTTTAGGTGATAAAACCAGAGTAACAAGGCACTAGTATAGTACCCTCTACATTTGAGTCTCAACACCTTATCTTTTGCACACAGGCTCAAGAATTTATTTTAACCCAATTGGCACAACTTGGAGGAGCAAGAAAGATTCTTATTGGGTGGTTCTTTACTGCAGGAATATATATGACAGGTAATGGTACTACTACAGAATTTAAGAATGCTTTACATTGAGTTATGTATAGTATGCATAAATGGACTTATGATTAACATAATGCGTTTCTTAGGGTATTTTTGCTTTGCCCTCCAGTAACAAGGCAGAATAAAACTGGAACTGTAGTAGTGCTCTTTCCCTCTCTCATGTGTATGCCAGTGGTACTGATGACTCAAGTTGAGACCAATGATTTTCTTTTCCAGGATCAATGAACATGTCCACCCATTCAACTTCCTCTAGGTCCAAATTTATAACTTCTGATGAAACAAAACAAATCTCATATTTAAGAGGCGGAAACTAGAGACCGTTTGCCATCTCATATTTAAAAGAAAAAAAAAAGATAATGCTCAATCAACTAATTGTTGCAGCTCATCTGATGATGGAGGAAACTGGTTTGGTGTGGAGGCGGGAGAGAAGGAGAAGCTCCTGGAAGGCATCTTCGCGGGAAAAATGTGTCATCGGACATCACATGGTTGCCATAGCGACGGTGGAAATTAATATGAATCGGTGTAGGTGTAAGGTTACAGTTCTTTAGCACCTTGTTTCCCGTCGCCCTGCGTGACGTAATAACGGTTGGCGTGGTTACCGGTTGTGGACAGCGCTGCTGTCATTCCAATTATTTGATTCTAATGCGCTCGAGATTAGAATTGTGCGTGCGTTGCTATGGTTGCATTGATTTAAACGGTATATTTCCGCACACGACGGACCCCAGGACCGTTACTTAGAGGTACATTCAGGTGGTGTTTGCCGGGGCACATTGTCTGCCCTGTTGCCGTGCTGTTGAGGCCGGGGTTCACACAGTCCCCATGTGCTTTAATACAACTTACTGACTAGCTAATGCTTCCACTTGTGACACGGCTAGCTGCGACCGGTCCGGTTGAACAAGGAAAGGAGACCACCACGCACCCCGGGTAAGAACAGCAAGTTTTGGTGGATTTTCATGCTAATTTAGTCATCACTAACTTCTGAAACTACGGCCTAACGTTAGCTCCTGGGAGCCGTGACAGCCCCCCCACACCGGCTAACGTTAACGTTTGGACTGTTAGCCACTCCTCAGCCTGGCCGACACAGTCAACATAAGTGTCGATAAAAGCAGCAGACAGCTGTCGGCTCGGCGCTTGCGTCCGCAGAGGCCCGTGCTGTAGATGAGTGGGTAGCTAACCACCGTCAACTCCCTCAAACCAGCGTTTTAGAAACTGGCTACCACTCACCCTCTGTCACTTCCAGCACTTTGATCTGCTCCTCCGCGGCGGCGCGCACTTCTTGAACCGGGGACAGGATGGCCGTCAGCGTCTCGATCAAAGCGTCTTTTAGCCCCTGCTGGACCGGGCCGGCCGCCGAACCGGACCGCGCACTACCCGCCGCACTCATGCCGACTATGTTTTCACCCGCAGCCCGCTACAGAGTTAGTCCACCACCAGCACCACCAGCAGCCGGGGAGGTGCAGAGAGCCGAGGGGAAGCGCGCCAATGCATGGAAACGTGGAGGCGGGGCTTTGCAGGAGGAAGCACATTTTGTCGTCCGGTTCGGCCCACGTGTTTTTTCTTTTTGGTGTCTTTGTTTTTAAGCTTTGCTTCCCTCTTGTGGAGCGGCGGAAAATGATGCCCTTGATTGTGGTTTGAACCATTACCCGCTCACGAATTGGGCTTTAAAAGTTTTAGGAATAATGCAACTTTAAATGATCCCTATCGATTAATTAGTTTTCCAAAATAAGACATTAAAATTATATAAATGCAGTGCTCTTAAACTTTCAACAGCAAGTGCTGATTCATTTTAAAACTAGGTATTCACTTTTCCACTAATATCATGCATGCAGTAATTTCTGACTAAAATGTTAAAAGCCTTAAGAGACACATTTTGAGTGAGTGAAAGGCTCATAAAAGATTGTCTCGTAATAAATAATAATAATAGATAAATGCATAGTATTCGATTGCATTATACTAACCAGAAGGACAAAGGGAAGGACTCTATGGATTACAATGTATATTCATGGTGTGCGGACAGGCCTGTCCTCAGACTATTGTCTACTTGTGGGCTGTTTTCCAGAGTTTGGTCTGAGGCCCTTTTAATTCCCATTGAGATAAAAATGTACTGTGACCATACACAAAAAAACCCCAAAACAAAACAAAACAAAAAAAAAAAACATGCGCATGACTTTGTAGCAACTCTTTGGGGGAAGAGCCTTTCCTGGTTTAACATGATGAGTCTCAACCCAATACCTTTGGGATGACCCAGAACTGTCTACAAACTGGGTTTTAACAATGTCCATCCAGAATGATGCTTTTGTGGCCATGTGGGAGAAAGGTCCTTCAGCCAGGTTCCAAAATCTTATGGAAATATTTCCCAGCAAAGTGGAAGCTGTATATTTATGTCTATGTTTTGGGAATAAGGTGTTCAACAATTACACATGGATATAATATTGTCACCATACCTTTGACCATATGTTTGAAACTTTAAATCAACAGGAAGTATAGAGTTTTTTTCTACCATTTAAGAGGATTTTAGGCAGCTTTAGTGGCAAGTGTCCACCTTTTTACTTCTACATACTGGATGGTGTAATATCACACAGATGAACTAGTTGCAACAGGTCAATATGCCCATTGTCAGCTGCAGTAGATTGCGAAACCTCTGAAAACAGGTGGTCTCACCTTGCGCCTTCACCACACACCTCTCATTCCTTCATTCTTTGCATAGATAAAAGATAAAGGAATAACATTGAATCACTATGACATGAGACAATAATGCAGTTCTCTGTGAGACGTGGCGCTGCATCCACTGTAGCCTCTGAAGTGGCAGTGGATCGTGTTACTGAAAGAAGAATTACCATCTTCACCTCATAATCCCGTTGCTCCAATGATGAAACTGATGCGGTATCAGCAAGATTCCATGAATTCCATGAATGTGAGATGAGCATGTGATATACTGTTGGACTCCTCCTTAATCTTCACTGAGAAGACTTCTCTAGATGGACAATCTTTACTGTAAATGCTTACCAGTTCAATTTCTTTAAATCTTCTGAAGAGAAGCTCCTGTCTTCTCAGGTGTTAAATTTCCACAAAGCTAGTAACAAATCACTGCAGAATTTGGATGTCTTTTCATGTCATTACATCAGATTACTCCTTTTGCAATTCACTGTGTGCCACCAACAATAAACAGGGCATGTACAGGCCTGGTCGTTTATCTGCAGCAACACTTTTGTGTCTTAAAACACACCAACCCAATGTGCAAAAGGACTTGGCTAATCTAACACTCCTTTGCAATTATGATGTATGTACCTACATCTGAGTGTTCATCTGTGTCTCTCAATCTTTGTACAAAATGTACAGGGAAAATTAATGACATGGAAAAGCAACAAATACTGAAAACACTTGATGGTAATATAGAAAAAAAGCCAAATTTTTTTCTTCTTCTTTTGAGCTAAAATTAAACTCACATATTGTTACAGCCTGTGTGTCGTTAAGGAGAACACAGTTGAGGAGTTGTTAAAGTAAAAATAAACAGTGAGTGTAATCTCTTCTCTCACATTATCACTGCTGCAGATTTGAAGGAATAAGCCACAGAGGAAAACCTGGAGCCTCAAATCACTCTGAAAAGAAGTCAAATAATTATATACTGCAATATATTAATGATAAAATGTTCTCACAGAAGCCAGTCAGTGTATTTTGGGCAATAGTGTACAGAATACACTTTTTCCCCCTGACTTTTTTGATAATTTCACTGCTTTTTGGCTGGTGTATTTAGCGTATCACAGCCTAAAATACTCATCTCTCCTTTGTCTTTTTGTCTTTGTCTTCCACAGGGAATAATAACTCATGATCCTCAACAATCTGACTCAGAGAGTTGAGAAATGGGGTTTCTTCAAAGCAAGGCCATTGTAGAGACAATATTTGTATCTTTGACAACTTTGGAACGACTTTGGGAATAAAACAGTCCATTTAGGGAACAAGGCTCTGACACTGCCTCTGTATGTATCAATAAAATACATTCCATGTATGATGAAAAGTGAGTTGCACAGGAACGTTTTAAGGAAAAAGACCATGATATTCCTCAAGACTGATGTGTGTCAAAAACAGATTAGTTTACACCTTCTTAAAACTAATGCTGTCTAATGCCACAGTCCTGCAATACATCTACCATCAGTACCTTTACCAACTGTAAAGTTCAGTTTTAGTTTTTCAGAGAGGTGTTGACTAACTGTTGAATTCAACTTTTGTTGCTGGTAAACTCAGGTTAACATCTCAGTCTTCTTTTAAATTGCTTCTGAAAACATATTTTTATGGAAGGGGTTGTTTTATAACCACATTTGGTTAATTTGATTTTGTATATGATTTTGTATTTGTAATTTATTTTTACTCGTAAATAAATCAATAAATCTAGTTTTGAAGTGCTATATGAATACATGTTAATGTTATGTTACATCTTAGTTATTCCTTGTTTTACTGACAGGTGTTTAATGTTTAGTCTATCCTCACTAATATACAGTCAATAGGGTGGTCTTGTTTAACATTACAAACTTCATAAAGGTAGGGTTTATTGCAGGACTGTTGCATTACTTTTAGCTAAGTGTACCTTGTAAACTGGCGACTGAGTTTATGTGAAATGGACCTCAGGTTAGAGGATCTAATATACTGAGCCTAGGAATAAACCAAACACTAATACAACCATTTCTTCTTGTTTAAGCAAAAAGAATTTGGTTTATGTAGAAACAAGCAATGTTTTGCAATTGGATATTTCCCTCTCCTTCAAAAGAGTTAAAGCTAAAAAAAAAAAAAAAAAAAAAAGAAATTAATACCCATCCCACTGCACCCAGAATCGCCACCTTCTGAAAATGTATGCAGATGTTACTGACAGAAAGCAAAGAAAAGCTGGGGGACAGCTCACAAGGGAGATAGATATAAGTGTACAGTACATATATATATATATAAAATATAAAATCTGAAATATATTTTATATATATTAAATTGTGTTAGGGTTCAGTATCTTTCACTACACAGCATTAAGGTGGTGTGTCTGATTATCTTTTTTTTTTCTTCATTTTTTTTCTTCAAATCCTATTATATAAACCAGAGGAGAGTTAAAGCAAAACAAATGAATCAACAAACAAACAAAAATGGGGGGAAAAAAAAAAAAAAAAAGCAACAGACGAAAGGCCTCCGCCCCAATCCGATGCCCCTCCCCCCCATCCCTCAGCGGAGGGGTGAGCTAGCTCGAACGAGGTGGGACAGACCCGTCCAGCTGTACAGCGCAGTGAAACATAACTTACATATTAGCTCATTTTTACACGTACAGTCGTGATCAAGGCACAGGGATCTTCTACAAGTTATTTTTTTCTTCAATAAAGTTGTACAAAATAATACATTTTACAGTCTGTACAAGAATAATAGTCCAGCAGTAAAATAAAGACAGACGTACTTAAAGCTGGGAGGGGGAGGAAGTGGGATTGGGAGAGGTAAGAGAACAAGACGAAAAGAAGGGGGGGGGCATTATGTGGAGAAAGAGCTAGTGAGGGCTGGAGCATGTGTGCGTGTGTGTGTTCCCAGGTAAAAATGTTGTGTCCAGTCTTGTTAACTCTTTTACTTCATGCTTTCCTTTCTCAATGTTTTTTTCCTTAAATAAAATCTCTCCTTTTTTTTTTCCATATGTTGAGTAGTTGTCAAATAGCAGCAGGGGTGAGGAGTGGGGGGAGGGAGGGGGGCAGGATGTATACGTGTGTGTGTATATATGTGCATGTTTGTAGTTGGTGGTGGGGGACGGGAGAGAGGGGATTGAGGTTGTGGGGGGGGGTTAATGGTGCACAAAGGCAGATCACACACACAGTGTACACCAACACACAACATGGGGTAAAAACTAACAAAAACTTAAAAGTTGAATTGTGTTATTACAGGAATATATAATATTTATATTTATATATATACATATTTATATACACACATATATAAATATCTATATATATATATAGCTTGGATTTTTTTTGCTCTGCATGAAGTTCACTGGTATGCATGAATTTATGCATTGTATGATATTTTTCTTTTTTTTTCTGTTTTTGTTGTTTTCTGCCATCCCTCCTCGATTGGTTTGTTGAAGAGCAGGTCTCATAAGCCATGTGCCTTATGTTCAAGTCACGCTCACATCCACAGGCAGTCGTTACTCAGATTAGTCCGTCCTCGGGCACAAAAAAAAAGAAAAAGGCTCACAGCCTCCTGTGTATCAGTTTGCCACCCTCCATGTCCATCTTTCACTTCTTCTATTCCTCCTGGTTCATCTGCAGCACGCGGTGAATAAACTACCTCTCTCTCTCTCAGAATGCTTTACTTAATCCAGCCTCTGCCAACTGTTAAAAGCAGGAGGACTTGGTTTTGAAAAGGTCTATGTGTGTGTATGACTGTGATATGAGACATTAAAACCTATGTAAAGGTTCTGAATGTCATATGCTGTAGTGTGTGTGTACCTGCGAGTGTGTGTTCATATATCTTAGAGAGAGAAAAAGAGCTAAAAGGAGGGATAGCCTGCACTGAGAGATTCCAGTCTTGACCCTCTTTCCTGGGTCAAAGTGTAACTGAGTACAGCAATCAATCCTAGCAAATAGTTGATGAAACTTGTTGGTGTATCCTTAACTGTGTTTCCATTTAAAAAAAAAAAACAAACAAACAAAAAAAGCACGTCTTTCCACTGTTTTGTTTTTGAAATTGTGTTACCGGGAGAAGTTGTATTAGGGTGGAAGGGAGGCAGGCGGTCAGTCGCTCGCTTGTTCGCTCAGTTGTTTGGTTAAGTTGGTGGAAGCGGAAGGGGTGACTGGCTAACTGGTCGTGGGGGGGAGAGGAGGAGGAAGAGGAGATAGGTAGGTCGGTAGGTAGATAAGTAGACTGGACGCCGCTGCCCATCACAAGAGCTCGTACTGCCGTAGGTGCATCCTCTGTATGATGTCGCGACAGTCATTGAAGACGCGGCGGATGTTTTCTGTGTCGACCGCGCAGGTGAAGTGGGGGTAACAGTAATGCCGTCCGTCCCCGCTGGCTGTGCTGATCCTCTGC
This sequence comes from Rachycentron canadum, assembly GCA_038496675.1. NCBI lineage: Eukaryota > Metazoa > Chordata > Actinopteri > Carangiformes > Rachycentridae > Rachycentron > Rachycentron canadum. The sequence goes on from CM076652.1 coordinate 1,148,023, forward strand.
AAGAAGAGAGAGAAATAAAGACAAGTCAGTGTTATAAGAGAGTCATAACTTACTTCCTCAACCACATCCAGTACCTTTATCTATTTAAAAATATATCCATGACCTTCACATCACTGTTTTTAGCTTATTCACCAATTATCCTTTAATTTCAGCTAATAATTTTAACAATAACTGTAACTGATCATTACATGTAGCCATCGGTCTCAAAACGTATCCATTAATTTGACCTATTTCAATGATTTATCCATTACTTTTAGCTAATTATTGTCACTTCTTTGCTCACTAATTATAAAACTAGTTTTAAGACATATTCAACCACAAGATGTAGTGTTCAGATGTTACAGCTGCCTCAATATCGGGATAAATATTTTTCTAATGATATTCTAATTTTTATTTCATAAAATTAGTCATCTTTTCATGTAGCTCCTGTCAAATGCAGAAGTGCCCCCTGGGGTACACATACATACATACATACCACTGGTTGGTATCTCATTGGACCTACTGAGACACCTTCCACTGAAATCTACTGAGAATTTGTTTCAGTAAAATAATATTTACACACTGTAGCTGAGTGGAATGTAAAAGTGGCCATCTGCAAGAGTCCCATTTGGATTTTTGGTGACATCTTTGCTGCTGAGTTGTCAATGGTGTGGTTTTGCACATCACATCCAAGAACACATTTGCCAGGCAGACTGTGATCACACTGTGATGCCTTTTGCTTTGGATTTTCTGTTTTTCTGCTTTTGTTGCTCCGCTGTACACCAACTCCACAGTATCGATTTTCCAGAACAAGTGTGAAAGTTTACAAGTACATTCAGCTCACAAATTGCCCCAGAGTTACACTTTCAATTAGCAATACAGTTGGTAAATGTCATTTAAATTACAAATGTGAAATTGCATATTGTATATGCATATTGTGGATGGCACTATGGAAAAAATGATGACAAAAATTTTAAAATAAATTTCTGGTAAACGGTTATGTTCTATAGCACTGGAAATGTTTTTGGCAGTAAAATTAAAATCTTTATTTTCTGTGAACTGCTGAGAAATAAACACAATTCTAGCTTCAATGTTATCAGTAAAACTTCATCTAACTCATCTTCACTGAAGTTATGACAAAATAAAGGAAGAGCATCTCTTTCTAAAGAGTGAAATAGAGGACAGAACTGCAGTGGAGTGAGAGCCATGTAAACAAGCCGTTAAACAGCAAATGTCATGTTAGGACCAGACCAGACATGAAACATTGAAGCAAAACTAATTTCTGACAGGACATGAGTTTTGTACATACCAGAAACTCATCCCGAATGAAGTACTTTGCCCTTGTGACGCGTGGATCTTCACCTGGCTCTGGTATTGCTGTGGACAAGAAAGAAATCTGGTCACGTTTAAATCACTTTTCTACTGAGCCTCTGAACATTCTGTGGCATCGCTTATGATGATAACCTACTTTATTACTGGAAAACAGAAACATCAATGCAATAAAAGAGACAAAATACAAGCAGTTCTACAATGTTATAAATAAAGATGTACTTTAGTCAGTCAATTTCATTCAAAGGTAAAACCAAAACTGATCACTGTGAAAATGCCTCATCACACAGGAAAACTATGGCGATAATTGTCAAACCAGAATTATCATTTCAGGTTGCTGTAAAACTTTTCTGCGTCTATTGGCTTTACTTTGGTTAAGACGGAGCTAAATTCTTGAGTCATCATCTACACTCACATGTATGTATGTTATGTGACACACAGGGATATCAGCGTCAACCTCTTACCATCATCAGGTGTAGTGTAGCGTGCAAACTCCGGGAAATACTCTTCAATTTTAGATTTCCCTGCCAAAACCTTCTCAGCAAGCAGGTCCTGTTTGTTCAGGAAGAGGATTACCGAAATGGTCCGTAGCCACCTGTGGAGGGAAATGAAGAACGAGTTCAGTGCCAGATTTCTTCTTTGGTACTTTCTTTTAGCACCCAAAAAATGTTACAGGACGGTTGTTGGAGAATACCCACAAATCAGGTGGCATTATTTATAAGCTTTATCTGTAAGCTTTAAATAAAGCTGTGCTAAGCTCATGCTGTGCCACAGTGACGTCGGGAAACCCACCAGAAAAAGACCACAAATTGAATAAAACACCAAACTCAATGCCATTTTCATTGCTGCATCAGTTTCTTCTCGACAGGGCTCACAGCAAAGATCACGTCCCAGAAAGGAGCAACTAGTACCAACCTCCCAACAAAGGCTAGTACAGTGCATCTGAGCAGAAGCTGTCATTAATGAGGTTTGTCATTACAACTATCTAATACACAAGCAGAAGAATTTGAAACCATTAAAGTGTTATTTAATAGCTCTCCAAACCTCAAAACATTTTCTACATATATAAATGGCCAGTGATATATTCTCTGCGGTAGAGCACGTACAGTTTGACACTGGAAACCTTCCTATACGTTCAATAACAGTATACATGAGCATGAGTTCATTCAGGTGTTCAGTATTGATGGGGCAATGAAAAAAGGTGCCACCTGTTCCATGTTTGATTTTTTAACCAGGTCGGAGACAAAAACTGGATGCTGACCTGTTGTTCCAGATGTTCTTGAAAAGGTTAAGCGCTTCCTGTAGTCTGTTGGTCTGATTGTCCTCTCTGATCACCATGTTGTAGCTGCTACTCGCCACCACAAAGATGATAGCTGTCACATCTGTATCATACACACAAACACAAAGCAGAAAAGGCTTCAAACGGCAGCGAAAAACACAACTACTACAAAAATATGCATGGCCCCATCTTATTTTGAAATTTAAATAAACAAATGGACATGCATCTGACAAAGCTGGATATAAACCCCTAATGAAAAACACTGAGACAATAACCACCTGGTTATTTTTCAGTAATTCTTAAGCAACAAACAACAAACATCCTACCGTTAAAACACTGGATCCATTTTCTACGTTCATCCCTCTGACCTCCAACATCGAACATACTGCAAGAAATAGGAAGTTCAGTTTAATTAACACAGAAAAAAACGTTTATTTACTCAGTTTACTAAACAGTTATAAGGGATGTAGACAATAGTTACTCAAAAGAAACAATGCTCTCAGTTTAATTAAAAGTTTAAGAAAAAGTTACATAATTTGGGGAAAAACAGGAAAAATACATTTATTTCTTCTACTGAATTACGATCATTTCTATAAATGCTGTAAAAGAAAACCTTGTGTTACTTCTTTTTCATCTGTGTCCTTTTGTGGACAGTATTAGAAATAAACAATCTCTTAACTCACTGGAAATTGACTTTGTCTATTTGAAATCTTGTCTCAAAGATCCCAGATGTCAGTACTCTGCATCTCAACAGGTCCTGCAAAAACAGGAGGAGCAATAGACAATGTAAGTTAAGGCAACACACAACACAACAGAAATCTAATGTGATTAACAGTTGAAATTAAATCTTGAAATTTAGACTGTTAGTCTTTACACCAAGCAGGCTGTATTTTAGGTCACAGCTGAAAATAATGAAGATGTAATATTACCTAACTGGTACTCGGCCATTGTTAAATATTACAGTTTATTATATCACATTAAGACTATGATGATAAGTTATGATTATAAGTTATAATGTTAAGATGCCAAGCACTGCCCAGTGTCAGCCTCTCAGCTGTGATAGCATTTCTTTTCTTTGCCTTGTTGTGTAATTGTTAACTTTTTTGTATGTCCGAAACAATCAATCTGAAGATTCATCATTTTAGGCCTTTCCAAAACTGTGATGGGCATTTTTCACCATTTTCTAACAAAGTCATTGACCAAACAAGTAAGAAAATAGTCAACACATCGCAGCACTGGTTGAAGTCTAAACTACTTTTTTTCCCCACTAATGCCTCCAAAATATTTGACATTTATATCTTTTATAATTTATAGCAACCCATGATATGATTGTCTACAGAGCCATGTTTCATATGTTTACAATTGTGTTTTACAGTATTGCCATTCATTTTCTGTTTAAATAGCACCTACATTCATGTGTTCACAAGAGACGTTGATAAATACATTAATAAACACACAAATATATCTGTTTATAAATAAACTATAGTGTGTTATTATTTTATTCAATTTTATATACCATTTATGAATTGAATAGAAAGTGTTACCTTGTTTTCATTATCAATTAATCTGTCATTTAATACAACATGAGAAAACAAATGTTGATGTGTCTTAAAACAGCTTTTTTTTCTTCAAACTTCAATTTAAAACACAATAATAAGTGACAATATTGTCGAGGACTTATTTGTCTATGTTTCATCACTACAGGGCACGGGTGTAAGCAGTGTTCATGATACAGGGTGCTACAGTATAACACACTGCAGGTGCTCGAACATCTCACCTGATCGGTGGGTGTGTAGTCATTCTGCCGGACCACATCAATCCTGTCTAAGAAACTGCAAAAAAGACAACTGGTTAGACCTCAGCTTCTGTCAGTACAACACAATAAAGCACAACACAGCATAACACAGTGAAGAAGGATGCTTGTTTCTCTTTTTTCTACTTTCTGTGTTTTGTAATTAAAGCAAATATAAAAGTGCTTCTACAGTGACATATCTAGAGCATTACCCTGTGTTAATGTCCATGGTGAAAACAGAACACATGTACACACACACACAAAACAGTACATCCCGGTACATTAATGAGAGCAGGAAAAATGGAGGACAGCAGTCCCTGAACCACCACCAGGGGGCGTGTGTTTTAATTCACAGTGAGATCTGAAGCAGCCAGTCTGAGTCACCAGCAGCCGTTTGCTCTGTCAGACCAGAGAAGCCTCGTCAATGGAGCTGCTGTAGTAGTACTTGCACAGGAGGAGGTGTGTGTGTGTTCGTGTGCACGGGCACATCTGTGTGCGGTGGCAGCGTGTATGTGCGTGGGTGGGTATGCAGGCCCACGGTGCCTTCAGATCAGCAGAGCGCCTACCCAAACGCATGTCAATTGTTCGGATGACCTGGCCCACATTAATGCTGCTTTTCAAGGTGTGTGAGTTTGCCTGATTTTTTCACGATGACTGTATCAGTGTCACCTGCTGGAGGCGTATGCTGCAACAAGTCAGTGCTCAAAACAGGCCCCAAGTGGCACCACGGATACATTTACATGAGCATCAGTCGAGGAAACGAGACTATTATTTCTCTTGTGTGTCCCAGGCTGTTTGAGAAGAGAGAATAAAACCAGATGATGAATCATCCCTCCTCATTCATGTGGGCTGCTGTATCGCTAAACATGCAAACACAGAACAAATGTTCAGTGCTGCTGGACAGGCCTTTCCCACAGACACGCACAAAGAAAGAGACGGGTCTAAACAACTCAGCTGTCCTGACACTACTTTCAAATGTATAGTAGAAACAAGATGTGGGACATACAACAGGGGTGGTTCTGCTTCTGGCAGAGGAAAGAGGAGTGGTGCTAGACTGGGAGGAATTTGTTGATTAACTATTGTGAAGTGTTCTACTAAACTGCACTGATCTGGTCCTTTTACAGCAGGTTTTCCCACAACTATTCCTCTTAAGGATGAAGCAACAGCTGATCAGCAGTGAAGGGATCAACTACAGAGGCATCTGAAAGCATACAAGTAAGAAACTAACTTTCTGTGTGCAGCACATGACAAATTATATCTGTACCAATTGCCAACTTAATATTATTTGAATTCTTCAATCCACTGATTCGCTCAACGTCCATTGCCTCATGTATGTTACTGGCAAACATTAGCAATAAATTCAAACTCAGATCAACTGAATGAGCTCAAATATTTTCACTGGTCCCCAACATTTGACATATAAACTGCCAAGACACTGAGATTGTGAACACTAGTTTAAGTGATATATCATCATAAACAGTGGCAGAGCCAACGCAAACAAACAAACAGACAATAAAACTAACTTGTCCACTAACACTTGACTGTAGTCTAGGATTGAGCAGTGGGTTAGGACCCCTACTGTAGGGACTGTAACATTATGATGTGCATGATATATATATATATTTTTAATTGGTTTTGTTTTTTTTAAGTTTTCCCCTGTGAATGAAAAAGTCTTTTAATTAATTAAATAAACAAACTAATAGACAAAATAAGCTGCTCTGGTCAGTGGGTTGATATATTCAACCTGTAAAGTCATTAGCTTTAAAGGCAAAAGGTGTCCTGTGTTATAGTGTATAGCATAGTGGACTAGACAGACATGCTATAATGCAGAGATACCAAGACTAGCACAACTAGTGTCAGGAGAAGTTTTACTTTTTATTGAATATAATATTTAATTTCAGTGACACCAAGCACAGGCACCAATAGTCACTAATTCACACAGCAAAAGCCACAAGGTCACTGAGCGAAGTCGTAGCTAACTCAGTCAACGACTAACTCAACTAACAACTGCTAATTTTATGAGAGAAGCTACATAAGGTTTCACAAGCCTAAAAGCATTGGACCCACGACTTTGAAATTCAAGCAAAGTGGCTGCTAACATAGACAAAGGTACTTAATTTCCCACCCTGTTTGATACCTGCACAGCCAGCTTTTTAATTGATCACCTGGCCTCCACTCTTACAACTGGAAAGGCAAGACACTTGCTATTAGCTGCCTCTCAGGGTAAAGGTATGTAACCTCCTCTGAGATAACTAGGAATGTGGCAGGCAGGGGTGAAATGTGACAGGAGGGCTGCAGGTAACACACAGAGAGGAACAGGGGGCTCGGTCTGTAGAAGGTACAATACTGGACAGACAGACGGAGGAAAAAGACACTGACTCTGTAACAGTGAGTAACAGAGGACAAATAGTTTGGGGAACAAAGAGACGCCCGTGTGCATATCTCCACACAAACGCACACTGACACAGATATTCATACAAAAACACACACGGAGGCAATTAAGCAGCCAACCAGTCTGCTACCATCGGCCCTCTGCAGGGGCCGAGTGGCTCAGCTGTTCCCACACCACAGCGCCTCTGCCGTGCCAGCAAACCCAGAGCCCACGCTGTCTGATTCTGCCCCACATCCAGAGCACAGACCCTGCAAGAGCCTAACTTCATCCTCCCACAACATCCCGTGCTGAGCTCCAAAAAACATCAAGAATCTGGTTGTGACAGAATCTAAAAAGTTATAGCTCTAATGGTAACAGAGTTAACGTGCCTGCCACCGACATCTGCTGAGGCCAAACTCTTGTTTATGTACAGCTCTGGTCTGAGGTGTCGACACACCCAGAACAAGCACACTGCTCAATTTTTAGCAGTTCTCGCTATTAATAGGAGAAGTGCCAATAATAACTGTGCCTAGTAAGTTGAACTAAATAATAGTGGCTGCCCCAGTAACAGAGTGGTCTGCGGTCTTATGTATAACCTGTCAGGGTTATTCTGGGGTAGCAGACAGGCTGACCTAAACTCTGGAAATACATACAGGACACTTGTCTGGTGATTGAAAATAACACAGTATTTACACGAAAAGATAAAGTGCTTTTTCTTAAACTTTTTGTTGCATTTTAGTTCGGTTTGCAAATTCAACAATAAAATAACAAAAAAGTTACATGATGATTTATATATATATATATATATATATATATATATATATATATATATATATATATATATATATATATATATATATATATATATATATATATATATATATATATATATATATATATATATATATATATATATATATATATATATATATATATATATATATATATATATATATATATATATATATATATATATATATATATATATATATATATATATATATATATATATATATATATATATATATATATATATATATATATATATATATATATATATATATATATATATATATATATATATATATATATATAT
>CM076652.1:1157386-1175586 GCA_038496675.1 Rachycentron canadum
GATCTGTTGAAAGAGGAAAAAAGTCCAACAGCATCTGATTTATAACTGTTTATGTCATGAAGTAAGGAAGCATAGTGCCTTCAAAATTCAAAAGCCAACATCCATGATTTTGAATTCCTCCATTTTAATTAAAATCCTGCTTGATGTCTGACTGTAGTGCCCATAGACAACATTCACAAACAAGTACCATATTTTAAGAGTAAGAGTTAAAGTGTTACTGACAGTGAAATGATCCTGTTTATCACTCATGAAAAAAAGCAAGTCAAAAACATGAACACAGTAATTCTTATGGAGAATTAAATAGCATGCTGCATTTCCCTCTCTTGTCAACTGTGCTAATCTATGTATAAAAACTTCATGACTGATGGCTGCCAACCACCCCACTAATTATCATTACTCATTACAATGCAGGGCCTGGTACTGATCCACCATCACTGATACTGTGGTTTTGTTTAAGACTGTGTCTGACTGTGATTTGTCAAATAATATTTCTTTTATACAAGCCACAGGAGGCATAATTTTTCAGTGCATTAAAGAAAACTTCATCTCTGAGGCCATAAATGAGAGGACTCAGACATCTTGGTGCAAGATAAAATAGTATATAGTTGAAGATCCTGATATTATAATATAAAGTAAAATTAATTGGAAATAAAGCAGCTTCTATGAATGGACACCACAGCTGAATGAGACAGAGCAGCAGCTGAAAACCATGAAGAACCACTGTCCTGAGCCCTTTCTTTGATGACTGTTTATCCTCTCCTGATGCAGCTTTGGCCACTTTCATTATTTGAACATAACAGAAAATAAGGATGATGCACATGATGAAAAACTGGAATTGATATATAACTGATCTGACATGTTGTTGCCATAAGTAAAACATAAATATGTCCATTGAACATAACTCATATTGGTTGAAAAGGGTTTGGGATGCAAATACAAAAAATGTAGAAAGAGTAAAAAGGCAGGGCAAAGAGCTGAGGCCATGAATGATGAGGATATAGTTTATAGTATTACGTGTAGAGCACAGCTCTCCATGTCGCAGAGGCATACAAACAGCCACATAGCGCTCTAGGGTCATTGCTGTCAGAGTAACTGGTGTGACTGTTGTATACAGAAGTACCACAACACAGATAATGATGCATAACCAAACTTGAATGTTAATGAGAGACTGGGTCATTATAACAAGAACGTCAGATAATAATAACAACAAACTATCCGACAGTAATGTAACAGCAAACAACATATAACGCGCAGTTGTGTAGAAGCACTCTTTTTTAAAAAAGGTTATGATGAGCAACAAATTGATGCAGAGGAAAACTATAACCATGATCTGCAGTATAATAACAATCTGCTCATCAACCACTCCCTGAATATCCATAACCACTGAACTAAACAGTGAATTGTTATCTGCCATATATCTGTTATTTGATAAAACACACAAGAGGTGCAGTCACTGCAAAAACTGTCATTAGAGTCATTAGCAGAAAGTGATTGGATTATTTGCACAAAACTGATATATGTGCAATTTCAATCTTGTCTAATGCGGTCAACTGAGCTCTGTGCAGTCTTATGACAGAGGATATCTATACCTCCAATTGAATATTATTATTCAGTTGGTCGTGTTTTCTCAAAGTTTTCCACCTCAAGCTTTGACCAAGGGCACATGCCAAGCAAGTTGCTGCAAAGAAAAATCATTACCAGAACCTGTACAGTAACAGTAAAGACTTTGATCAGCATGTGCAAGGACTCAGTACCAACTAGTGAATAGTTATCTACCATAAATGTGTTTTCTAAGCAAACACAGAGGAGATCTAGCTACTGCATAGGAGAGAGTCAACATCAAATGAGAATTGGATTATTTGCATAAAAAGGTGAAAGTTCGATTTCAATTTTCTCTAAAGTGATACAATGGCATAATGAGTAACAGTTTACCAAACTCTACATGCTTTTCCAGAGAGAAATGCTGTCTTCTGATCTCTGTGCAGTCTTCTGAGAGAGGGCTGTGTGTGATGACTTTAAAGTCTAGTCCATCCAAAAATAACATCAAATTAAAGTTCACCTATCAGTATCATCACCACCACTTAGGACTGTTGTCTTCTTTAATGGCTGTTTATGGATTGACAGACAAAATACTGCAGACTCTAAAGTGACCTCATGTTCATTGAATTTTATAACCAATAGAATATTCTTGAGAAAGTCTTGTTTCCTCAGAAGTATTCATCATAAGTTGTGGCATCATAAGAGTAATAGCCTAAGGTTTTACACACAGGCATAATGAGGTGAGTCTGTTTGAGTGAGACAGAACTTTTCTAATTCATGATGTTGAGTTGGTTAAGAATTACTTTTATCAAAAGTTTATTGGCGTTACAACCAGGAAAGTCCCATTCTGTATTTCCAGGGTGAAAGGACAATACAATCCCTGGTTTTCACCTGAATTGTCTTGTTTTCTTAGAAAGAGGGACATGTAGCCTGGGTTAGAGCCTCTAATAAAAAATTTAGTCTGACCCTCTTTTAAACAACTCAGTAATGCACAACTCTGATTGAAAAAATGAGTGATTCAAAAAGATCATTTTATATCTTATTAAAAAAAAGCTTCACTGATCAAAGGAGGTTTTGGAGGAATGTGCCATATTCTGGTCCCTTAGATTCCAGTCAGCTCCCATCAGACACTGATGATGCATCATGTTTCATGATTGATAAGCAGATAAAACTTCTGAGTTTAGACAAAGACTTAAAAATACTGTTAATCCAAATAGTAAATGAGTTTTTAGTAGTTAATTAATTAAGTAATAGTGTTTAATTTCATCTTCAATCTTGTTTTAGAAAAAACTACATCACAACAGTTTTGAAGGTAGTGAATGATTTTAGTCACTGGACAACAAGCAATATTGTGCAGTGAGGTTATTGATCTTAGTGTTTGGACACTGTAAAGCAGTCAAAACAGCAAAAAAGGCTGGACTGATTCTACTTCAGGGAACATGCACAAATGAACCAACAAGTAACTGGTCAGGACAGTGGGTCCAATCAGGAACTGGTGCGATAAAGACACTTGGAACAGATGTGTTAGCGGTTTGTGAAGGACAGGTCAATGGGAAACAGGTAAAATTGAAGGCTGGAAAGTAAAGGGATATGGGAAATGTTAGCATTGTCTCACAACCTGATTCTTGAGGACATAAATAGGAGACATACTGAATAAGAAATGATTTATTTGAACAAAACTAACAATGTTTAAAATACATAAGATTAAAATGATAATCAGTGGAGTATAATAAGTCAATATAATGGTGAACTGCATGAGTGGTGAATTTGTGCAAGTGCTTTAAGTGCAAAAAAAACAGAATGAAGGAACAAATAAAACAATCTGAGGACAGGGGTTGTAAGAGAATACTTGACAAAATGAAACACTAGTTAAATAAAAAAACTAATTTAGTATTGGATCAACAGTATTTCTAAGTCTTTGTCTAAACTCAGAAGTTTTATCTGCTTATCAATCATGAAACATGAGGCATCAAAATTGTCTGATGGGAGCTGACTGGAATCTAAGGGACCAGAATATGACACATTCCTCCAAAACCTCCTTTGATCAGTGAAGCTTTTGTTTATTCAATGAGATAAAAAATACACAAGTAATTCTTTGTCAAATAGACAAATTCTGTTTGACTCAAACAGACACACCTCATTATGTCTGTGTGAACCTGATGCCACAACTTATGATGAATACTTCTGGGGAAACAGGACTCTCTCAACAATAGTATTCTACTGGGAATAAAGTTCAGTGAACATGAGGTTATTTTTGGATGGACTAGACTTTAAAGTCATCACACGCAGCCCTCTCTCAGAAGACTGCACAGAGAGCAGAAGACAACATTTCTCTCTGGAAAAACATGTAGGGTTTGGTAAACTGTTGCACATATTATTGTATCACTTTAGAGAAGATTGAAACCTGACTTTTACCATTTTGTCCAAATAATCCAATTCTCTTTTTGATGTTGACTCTTTAATGGACTTTTTGCATTACTCTCACTACTACAGAACTACTCTGTGTTTGCTTAGAAAACACATTTATGGCAGGTAACAACTCACTGGTTGGTACTGAGTCCTTGCATGTGTTGATCAAAGACAATATTGTTACTGTACAGGTTCTGGTAATGATTTTTCTCTGCATCAACTTGTTGCTCATCATAACCTTCTTTCAAAAAGAGTTCTTCTACACAACAACACGCTACATCTTATTTGCTGTTACATTACTGTCTGACAGTTTGGTGTTAATCATATCTGATGTCCTTGCTGTCTTGACCCAGTTTTATTTTCCCATTCAAGTTTGGTTATGTATCATTATCTGTACTGTGGTAATTGTATATACAACAGTCACACCAGTCACTCTGACAGCAATGACTCTGGAGCGCTATGTGGCTGTTTGTATGCCTCTGCAACATGGAGAGCTGTGCTCCACACGTAATACTATAAACTGCATCATCATCATACATGCCCTCAGCTCTGTGCCATGCATTGTAGTCATTTCTACTTTCTTTGCATCTGCATCACTTAGACTCTACAAGCAATACAACTTATGTTCTGTAGAGTTGTTTGTGGTTTATATATGGCAGCAAAATCTTAGATCAGCTATATATCAATTACAGTTTTTGATCATGTGCATCATCCTTATTTTCTGTTATGTTAAAATAATGAAAGTGGCCAAAGCTGCATCAGGAGATGATAAACAGTCATCAAAGAAAGGGCTCAGGACAGTGGTTCTTCATGGTTTTCCGCTGCTCCTCTGCCTCATTCAGCTGTGGTGTCCATTCATAGAAGCTGCTTTGCTTCAGATTAATTTTGCTTTGTTCTACAATGTCAGGATCTTCAACTATATACTATTTTATCTTGCACCAAGATGTCTGAGTCCTCTCATTTATGGCCTCAGAGATGAAGTTTTTTAATGCACTGAAAAATTATGCCTCGTGTGGCTTGTATAAAATAAATATTATTTGACAAATCACAGTCAGTCACAGTCTTAAACAAAACCACAGTATCAGTGATGGTGGATCAGTACCAGGCCCTGCATTGTAATGAGTAATGATAATTAGTGGGGTGCTTGACAGCCATCAGTCATGAAGTTTTTATACATAGATTAGCACAGTTGACAAGAGAGGGAAATGCAGCATGTTATTTAATTCTATAAGAAAATATGTCTTCATGTTTTTGAGTTGCTAAGTTAAGTGATAAACAGGATCAGTTTACTGTCAGTCACACTAACTCTTACAACATGGGTACTTGTTTATGAATGTTGTCTATGGCACTACAGTCAAACATCAAGCAGGATTTTAATTAAAATGGAGGAGTTCAGGATAATGGATGTTGGCTTTTGAATTTTTAAGGCAGCATGCTTCATTACTTCGTGGTATAAATAGTTATAAATCAGATGCTGTGAGACTTGTTTCCTCTTTCAACAGGTCTTACGTGGTTCAAATATTCTTTTTTTGTGGCTGAACTACAAGTCCTGAACCTTTAAGGGCTTTTTGCTATTTGTCCTTTATTATAGTCTCTTTTTAGTATTAGCCCATGTTTCTTCACAGGTCACACACACAGGTCCCTTTTTGAAATGAATGGTTAATTCTTTATTTGTAGCATAGCTCAGAGTATCAAGCTGTAACTATTGTCAAACACAGACCCTCGGACACTGGAGTAATCAAGCTTAAATAAATGCTTTAAGTAAAGACATCTGTGCCCTTTTTCTGAACCATTTGCCATCAGCCCACAAGATTTCCAACATTGGAAATCGTTAGCATGAAGAAGTGATGTCCAGTTTTTCCTTCTATCAACAGGTCTGACATGTTTCCTCTAAAATTCTGTCTGGACCATCCAGTATTTATGTACTCACAGCAGCTTCATTTTCAAAAAAATATTTTTGCTGTAATACCCCACGTGACTACAGGTAGCACATTTATTTAACATGGAAAACTCAACACAAAGCTCAGGCAAAGGTCATTCATCAAGAGCTGTCTCACTCATGGTACCTCGAATAGTAACTACAACTTAACACACCTGTAACCACATTAACATACCTATGAATAATCTAAAAAAACAAATTCATAATTAACATCCAGAACATGGATTCTAACACTTCCATAAGTCTTTGCTCCTAAAAGGGGGCAGTAGGGTGAGAGTCTTTCTGTCCACCATACTCCCCTGAATAGGCATGCAAACTCAGTGCACCACCTCAGACAAACAGTCCACAATTTCACCAGGTCCCTGCCACTGGCTGCAAAGCTTGGTGAAAACCCACTTTTTGCAAATGGGACAATACACCCATACCTTGTCCCCTGGCACCAAGGCCCACCCCTGGCTATCTGTATCATAGGCCCTCTTCTGGCCACTCCAGAGTCAGCCTGAGCCTGGCGGGTGTAGTCATGGACCATATAGTCAATCACTCAAGCTGCTGAAGTAGTCCATCTCCTTTCCTCCAACAATTATGGGTTCTGGTAGGACCCAGAAAACCAAATCCACTTATGTTTGACAGCCAACACACTTCATCAAAGACCTGTGATTCAAAGTTTCACCCTTTGTCACGATGGAGTTAGGCAGGGACCCCAAATTGTGTGAACATCTTCTCCACCAGCCTCTCAGCTGTCATGGTGGTGCTTTGATCTTGCACTGTGTATTCCTCAGGCCACTTTGTAAAAAAGTCCATAGCCACACGGTGACAGAGAAAGGCCCTAGAATGTCCACCCCTATCCGCTCCATCGGGGCCCCACCAAGTACTGCTGCAGTGGTGCGTGGAGCAGTGCACATGTAGCTCCACGTATTGTTGACAGCTAGGCAAGTTAAAATGCTCCCTGAGGCAGTGAAACGTTTTGGGGTTTCCATAGTGCCCTGCGCCCACCAAGCCATGGATGCTTTGGAAAACCTGGGGGTGGAGACCACGAGGCACCAGCAGTAGCAGGAGATTCTTCCCCTGTCCAAGAGCTTGCCACCTGCAACCCATCTTGGAGTTCAAAGTTACCCCTTTGAGAGTGGTACGCTTTTAACTCAGGAGGTACAGGTACTGAGAACCACTCTGGGCAGTGCCCTCTCTCTAGCCAGCCTCTTACCAGTGCCAGGGTTATGTCTCCTGCTGTCTCCTCAGTGGTGATGTGGTTAATGGAAGTAACCCCTCTTTACTGCTGGTAATCTGGGCAGCACTTCTGCTGCTGGCAGTAGTGACACTTCACTGCTGCACAGGGGCACTGAGAAATTGTATCTGCATTGCCATGGCATTGGCCTGCTCTGTGTTGGATTTCAAAGTCATGAAGGGCCCCCAGCCATCAAGCCACCTTACACTGAGAAGTCTTGGTTCAGGAGCCAGGTTAGTGAAGCATGCTCTGTGTGGAGGAGAAAGTGGCTACCATGCAAGCACGGTCAGAAGTGCTGTAACACCAGGACCACTGCCAGCAGCTCATGTCGGGTCACAAAATAATCCCATTCTGTCAGACTCAGGGTGTGACTAAAGTAGGCCACAGCCTGCTCCCTGTCTCTGCTTTGCTGAGAAAGAACAGTCCCAATCGCTGCATTGCTGGCATCTGTGTCCACACTGAAAGTCTGGATAGGGCAGGACTAGAACTTCAGCAAGGGCTTCCTTGAGTCAGGTAAATGCCAGGGCACAGGCATCACTCCAGCTGAATAATTTACCTTTCTCAGAGCCAATGGAGTGGTCTGGCAAGAGTGGCAAAGTCCTGGATGAAACAATGCTAGATGTCAGGCCTAGGAAGCTCTGCAGTTCATTGATGTTGGCAGGAGTTGGCCAGTCCTGGACATGAGCCATTTTAGCTGGGTCAGTGCCTACACCAAAAGCACACAATGTGGCTCAGGAACTTGGACTTGGTGAATTTGGACACGTCACAGTTGAGCCACAGGCCAGTCTGCCGGATGGAAGTGAGGAGCTCATGTTGATTGGACAAGGTTCTCTACACAACACAGCGACTCTGGGGCATGTCCGCCAGCACCCTCTGCATCAGCCACTCAAAAGTAGCCAGAGCATTGCAGAGTACGAATGGCATGACAGCTGTTGATAGTGAAATAATGAAAGCTGTTTTGGGTCTTGCTTCTGAGGCCAGTGCTAGGTCAAGGGAACTGAACCTGTGAGACCCTGCAATCCAGTCGAGAGCATCTCATTTCCTCTGCCACCTGTCATTTAATGGGGGCCAGCTGATGGGAACGAAAACGGAATGGCAGGGTGGAGCCAGTTTTGATGGTGTGCTGGACTAATATAGTCTGCCAGCAGTCCTCCTCTTTAGCAGCAAAGATTTCCACATATTCATTAAGTAGGCACTTTAACTGGTGGATTGTGATGGCGATTGTTGCCTTTAACAAGTTCACACAGGCTCCACAGCATTTCAGCAGGTCCAGGCCGGTGATGCACATGTCCCAGATGTTTGCAAGCCAGAATTCATGCACTAACTCCTGATCTCCGACATAAAGTTGCAGGGGTTTCTTTCATTTCATGCCAGTCTTCTCCCCTGTCGCTGTTGTCAGCTGGGTTGTGGCTGGTGACCACATTGTTGTCAGCAGGTCAGTGGATGCCAGGCCATACCAGGGAAATGGTTGACCCCATGCCTATCAAGGTTGTCCGTCAAACTGGCAGTTCAGATACAATCCTTTTGGTGTACCCCAGGTGACCAACCACTGTACATTAACCTTGGAGGGGCTCTGGAGATGGCTGTAGTTGAACTTGGCAGACCACTTCTTTCTGCTCCTTGTCATCATAGTCAATCATCCTGATGTATGCTCATATTGTGGAGACCATTTGCTGGCTCGCTCTAGTTGTCTGATCTCTCTCTCCATTTTCCTATATTTATGTCAAATCCCACTTCTGACACCATTGTGGCAAACTTCAATGAAAAATACTGGAAGAGATCTTAAACTTTCAAAAGCAATATCTGTGCCCAAATATACCACACGACTACAGGCATAGCATGTATTTAACATGGAAGTCTCAACATTCAATATTTGCTGAAAGTCATTAATCAGAACAGTTGTCTCAGTCATGGTGCCCCATTACTAACTGTTAATGTGGTCACAGCACACACTTGTGACCACATTAATAATGGACAGTTACCTCACACAATCATAAAACATTAACATTAAACCTGAAAACAAAATTCATCCAGAGCATGGATTCTAACAATCCCATATATATTTGCTCCTGAAACCATCAATAGTCAAAGTGACAACATTATCTAGTCACTACAATACGATACAACCATTACTACAAACACCAATGCTCAGTGGCTCATTGACCTGAGAGCACACCACAGCAACTTCCCAGTAACCATCACAAGGCAGACATCCAAGAAAGGGTCTCAAGCCTGGAGAGCTGGGTAACACGAAGCTCTGAAATGATCCACGCCTACTTGCTAAAGAAGATAACTGCACTAACTGCACCACAAATTCCTTGTAGCACA
The DNA here is from genome assembly GCA_038496675.1 of Rachycentron canadum. Taxonomy (NCBI): domain Eukaryota; kingdom Metazoa; phylum Chordata; class Actinopteri; order Carangiformes; family Rachycentridae; genus Rachycentron; species Rachycentron canadum. Next base: position 1,166,824 of record CM076652.1, read on the forward strand.
AATGAACCAGGTGCTAATGGATGGGACCCACTGATGGCAGGACAATCCTGATCCTGGAGGATCCCCAGAATTGAGCAATTCCATCCAACTACTGACCGAACATGCCTCTGAACAACATGGAACCTCCTGTCGTGCATCATAACAGCTCAGATGAGTAGGCACATGGCACAATACCTGAGTGGAAAGCACTAACTACTAGTAGACAGAGCAGTCTCTCGTACTTTAAGACCAGACCAAACAGTGCACTGCCTAGATTGAGTACACGAAAGCCTAGTCATCAGTCATCAGATACCCCCCTAGCATAATAAGATGGCCAAGACAAGGAAGCTTCTCAAAATGCATGGATGGTTTCACCCCAAGTCCAGCACCCTGAGACTATACACTAAGCGGAAGGAAGGAGGCCAAGAACTAGTGAGCATCACAGCCATTATCCAGTATGAAACCATAAAGATCTGTGAGTAAATCAGGAAGATGGCCCCAAGTTATGACCTGCTTAGTTAATACCTCAAGCAACAGAAACCCAATCAGTAGGGGAAGGAAGAGAAGGAGCAACCATCATCAGAGAACAAACCCCTGCACAGCATGGTACATGCCACCAGAAACAGGCCCTGAGATCAAGATCAACAGAGGCTAGGGTCTATCATACCAGGTGCAGACAGTACAAAGATGCACCTAAAGCAATCCAGCACATAACAGCAGGATGCTAGTAGGTAGGGCACACATGGAATGCCATAACCAAGCGGCTGGCATAGTGTACAGAAACATGGGCTGGAAGTCCCAAGGTCAAAACTGGATACACCCCCAAAGGTGGTTGAGCATGAACGAGCTAAGATCTAAGATGGCATATGACAGTTTCTCACATTTCATCTGAACTCACGGTTCTTGTTCTTCATCTTTCTCCTCCTCCTGTTCCCTATCTGGCTCAGATTATTGTCCACAGTGCATAGTGTGTTTTAGTGAGTGAAAATGAGTTATACAAAGGAATGAAATGAGATATTTGTGAATGAACTGTCTCTGAGCATTTGGTTCAGAGGGAGAAACTTAGTGTAATAGCAATTAAGAAAAACTTTCTTTCAAAAGCACTGGTGATGACAGAGTATCTCAGAGTTTGTGTTTGACTTTGGTTGCTATAGTAATTGTTTGTGGGGATAGGATTTTATGTACAAAATGATTTATAATGATGTCCAATTTCAATCTTCTCCTAAGTGATATATGATGGTGGATTGAGTACGAAAGGAGCAAACACTACATACTGTTCCAGAAAGTAATATTGTCTGCTGAGCTCTGCACTGCCTCCTGTGCATGATGACTTCAAAGGCTGGAATGTCCAAAAATAACACCAAATGAATGACTGTTGTCTCCCTCATTGGCTTACTATAGTTAGATAGTGGGAGTACTGAAGACCCTAGACCGAGCAGATTGAAGCAATAAAAACACATTTGGTATAAAGCCTTTAATGATCATGTGTGGCTCTTTGAGTTGGCTGTCCTTGGGCCTATGGACATTTTGAAGGCTCCCATATTATTTTGAAGTCACCAAGACTAGAGTTCTCTCTCCTTTGAAACTTCAGACCAATTTTTGAACTTTGCAACAAAAATCAAGTAAACTGGAACAAGAGAATTGGTAACACACGAATGAAGTGTTTTTTTCTAATCATGTTAGATTAACACAATTTCTTTAAATCAGATTAATTACCTGCCACTTTATAGGAGCAGAACAACCCCAGGTTTCTTTCCAGTACTGCAGCCAGGCTGACAGAGCGCCACACCGCTATTGAACCAACTATTCCTTTAACTCTCAGTAGCTGTGACTTTGCTCATCTTTCAACTGCTCATTAGATCCTTTTACAAATGCAGCTTGTAATGCTTGGTGTCAGCTGCTAAAGTCCAAGACTCAGATGGTTTAGCACAGGGTCAGGGGCACTACCAGCATGACTTGGGTAGTCGAAGACCACCTTGAGTCAAAAAAGGGCAGTTATCAAGTTCATTACATATGTACCTTAGAGGAGTCACTGGAGAAAGTGAGAGGACACTGCCAAAACACTAGGTCACTGAAGCAGGAAACTACAAATTAGCCAGGCTTTTCTGGCTAATTTAAAAACTTGCCATGTTGTACTTGCTCTGATAAGTTGCTCATGAGGATTGGCGCGCTTCTGGTGTAACGGGTCCTGTTGTCTCTGTTCTGTGTCTATGGGGAACTTATACTGCTGAGTTAATGAGATGATTGCAGGCAGGTGTGGAGATGAACCAGGTGCCAGATGAGGTAGCCGTGCTTGTCTTTCAGAAGACAAGATAATGTGAAAAAGTAATGTCAAGCTCACTCAACATCAGCAATTAAACAAATTTCAATATAGTAAAAAAAGACACAGATCATGATAAGCTTGTCAGCAAGTGTTTCAACTAAACAAAAGACATGCAAAAGCCGACACCAACAACCCCTCAAACCTTCCTTCTGAACTAAATTCCTGCTTGAAGCAATATGAACTCAAGAGCATGAAGAAAATGATGCATGAAGGGAAATTACATAACATACTGCATTTTCCAACTACACAGAAGACCTGCCGAGGCCTAGACTATTAGTCACAACCTGTGATGAAAAATTTGCCAACATTGTTTCGTACCTTGAAAATGATTTGCAAATTGTAAATTTGAATGAGCATCTTCTGAGGTCACTTTAGACTCTGCAGTGCTCCATCTGTGTAAAGATAGACAGCCAATGAAAGAGACGACAGTTGTAAGTGGCAATGATGAGACTGGTGAAGTGAAATTTCATTTGCTTTTATTTTTGGATATTCTAGTCTTTAAAGTCATCATCATGCAAAGCACTGTCTCAGAAGGCTGCACAAAGCTCAGCAGACAACATTACTTTCTGTAACAACATGTAGGATTTGGGAACACACTGGATTTAATCCACCATTGTATCATTTCAGGGGAGATTGAGATTTTATAATTTTGTAAGAATCCAATTGTTTTTGATATTGACTCTTGACTTTAATGGACTTTTTGTTGTGGCTAAAATTCCTCTGTGTTTTCTTAAAAAACATCTATGGCAGATAACAATTCTCTGGTAAATCTCGAGTCTTTGCAGCAGCAGATCAAAGAACAGATTTTTACTGTGCAGGTCCTGGTAATTATTTTTCTTTGCATCAACTTGTTGCTCATCATAACCTTCTTTCAAAAAGAGTGCTTCTACACAACGACACGTTATATCTTATTTGCTGTTACATTACTGTCTGATAGTTTGATGTTATTCATGAGTGATATCCTTCTCCTCATAAACTATTATAATATTGTCATTCAGGTTTGGTTATGTATCATTATCTCTGTTGTGGTACTTATGTATAATACAGTCACACCAGTAACTCTGACAGCAATGACCCTGGAGCGTTATGTGGCTATTTGCATGCCCCTACGACATGGAGAGCTGTGCGCCACACGCAATAGTGTAAGCATTATCCTCATCATTCATGGCCTCAGCTCTGTCCCCTGCATTATTATTTTTTCCACCTTCTTTGTATCTGCATCCCTAAGCCTTTACAACCAATATCAGTTATGTGCAGTGGAGCTGTTTATGGTTCACTTATGGCAGCAACATCTTAGATCAGCTGCATATCAATTTCAGTTTTTAATTATGTGCATCATTATTGTTTTTGCTTATGTTAAAATAATGAAAGTGTCCAAAGCTGCATCAGGAGAGGATAAACAGTCATCAAAGAAAGGGCTCAGGACAGTGGTTCTTCATGGTTTTCAGCTGCTGCTCTGTCTCATTCAGCTGTGGTGTCCGTTCATAGAAGCTGCTTTGTTTCAGATTAATTTTGCTTTGTTCTATAATGTCAGGTACTTAAACTATATACTATTTTATCTTGCTCCAAAATGTCTGAGTCCTCTCATTTATGGCCTCAGAGATGAAGTTTTCTTTCATGCACTGAAAAATTATGCCTCCTGTGGCTTATATAAAAGAAATATTATTTGACTAAATTAAAATCACAGTCTGAGTACAAGTGTTGAAATCAACCTTGGATGTGAAACTGGACATGGAAAGGGTCCATTTCCACAAAAGAACAATGTCAGTGGTGATGGGCCAATATCTGGTCCAGTATGATATTGTAATGGAAAATGTATATTCAGTGAGTGAGGTGAAGTTTTTATACATAGTTCAGCACAGTTCTGGCTTTGGATGGAAAATACAGCATGTTATTACATTTTCCAGTGAGTATTGCTGTTCGTATTGTTGAGTTTTCCTGTGAGAACTGGATCATTTTAATTCCAGTCACTCAGTAACACTCATAATACATGTTCTTGTTTGTGAACTTTCTCTATGAGTAATGCAGTGAAAGATCTTTAAGCATGAATCCAATTAAAATGAACAGAATTAGTTTTTTTTGGTATTTGTGGCTTTTCATTCATGAAATGGAAGAAGACATGAAAAGGGAATACTTACATCCATTTTATGTATCCCAAACTATTAATATTAATATTACATATCATCTAATTTATTTTTACTTTATTAGTGATAAATGAATATATTCAATCAAATAAATTTTGCAAGGAGGAGGGTTTTCAAGCTGTGTATTTGTAAACTATCTAAATAAAAACTAAGGACTTTGCCCTTCATGAAATCTGTTTTAATCTGCTTTTTGGAACACTTTCTATTGTTTTTATTATGCTTTAATAAGACTCTGTTTGTATGACAGAGGATCAGAGCGGTTTCCTAGTTGTGATTAGTTAGTTAATAAATTTAGTTAGTTATATAAATAAATGATCATATAATTTCAGAATCAAGATCAAAATTTTTTTTCTTGCCAAGTATTTCTACACATACGAGGAATTAGACTTGGTAAGTTGGTGCCAAATAAACAAAGTAAAAAGACAAGACAAGAGAGTAAGAAGCAAAAAGCAAGTACTGTGAGACAAGGAATATAAATATAAAGTGACATAACAGTTTTGATTAAAAACACTGACAATAATAGAGCAATACATTAAGTGTATACAATAATATGCACTGACTGTTTCTTGTTAGAGAAAGAGTGCATTAATGTGATGTATTACCTGCCCCCTGGAGTGTAATAAAAACACAGTCTCAACTGTGAATTTTCAAAGCCTCCATTACTGAGTTCACTGCTCAGACTCGTGGCCACTAAGTCATCATGGTACCTGTTGTGGTGAACTAGTAATCAGATATTAAAGGAATCAGATGGTAAAGGAATCTGTCAGTCAAAAATAGGAGGAAGAGAATAATATCTTTATTATACTTGAGGTGCAATTTGTTCTACAGGCAACCATCAGACATCAACAGTCCTAACCTTGTGTATATCACTGAAGTAACTCCAGCTCATACCTGCAATCTAGCATGGCAGTAGCAAATCTCTTTTTAAGGCCCTGGTATATCTCGTGATTTAGCGATGCCTGTCTTTGGCTCCTTCTTCATGTGCACACATGCAGCGGGCCTCTGGGTTTTCTTCAACAAAACCACAGTATCAGTGATGATGGATCAGTACCAGGCCCTGCATTGTAATGAGTAATGATAATCAGTGGAATGCTTGGCAGCTGTCAGTCATGAAGTCTTTATAAATAGATTTAATTTTTCCATAGGAATTACTGTGTTCATAATTGATTTTGCAGACACAAAAACCAGAAACCAGAAACTGGCTGGAATCACACAATATACAGGTTTATTTGACCAAAAAGAGGAGCAGAGTATGTGAGGCAAGGTCATTGGGGTTTTCCAGGGATCCAGAGACCAAAAGCTGAGGCTGGGGGCATGAGCTGATAACCGAGTTTCCAGGACTGAGGCTGAGGCTGACTTTTGGGCTGGTAACTGAGAAATCTGGGTCTGAAGTTCAGGCTGTTGTTTGGACAAGATACAGAAGACTCCTACCCCTGCACCTCACATCCAGGAGCCGTCGTACCAAGAATGTAGGATGGTCATCAATGAGCTGGGGGGATGTTAAGTTGAGAGACATGGGTCTTGGGGAGCTCCAGACAGACAGCAGAAGGGTTAATGATCTTGGTGATCTAAAAAGGACAAAGGTACTGAGTGAGAGTTTGAGGGAGTCTGTTTTTAGTGGAATATTCATGGAAGATAACCAAACCAACTGACTGGTACTGGGGAGCAGGGGTGCGACGTTTATCATCTTTTTGTTTGGTCTTGTTTGGTTTTGGAGTGGGGATGCACAGGCCTTTTTCCAGCTCTTTTTGGCAGTGGCGAAGATGATGCTGAACTGGGGGAACTGAGAGTTCTTCCTCCTGGGAGGGAAACAGGTGGTTGCTATCCTAGTGAGGTTTCAAATGGGGACATACCTGTGGTAGAGCTGGCCAGATAACTGTGAGCATATTCAATCCATGGAAGGAATGAACTCCAAGATGGAGGGTTAGAGGCAGCAACACCACATAATGAGGTTTCCAGATCTTGATTGGCTCATTCAGTTTGTCCATTGATCTGGGGGTGAAAACTAGACGTTAGATTGACCTTGGCCCCAATGCCCTAACAGAATGTTTGCCATACCTGTGATGTGAATTGTGGTCCATGGTCTGAAACTATATTCATGGGGATTCCACAGACGCAAACAAATTGAGCAGGGAGCAAATCAGCAGTTTTTTTTGCAGTTTGCAACTTGGGGAGAGTAATAAAGTGTGCAGCCTTGGAGAAATGGTCAACAATAGTGAGAATAGCTGTGTTACCTTGAGAGACTGAGAGTCCAGTTACAAAGTCAAGAGCTATGTGGGACTATGGTCAACCAGGCACCACCAAGGGTTGGAGCAGTTCAGAGGGGAGTAAGCTTAAAGATTTGCCTTGAGCACAGACTGTGCAGGCTTGGACAAAAGATCTGGTGTCCTCGTCCATAGTTGACCACCAGAAGAATCGCTTTAGGAGAGACAGAGTGCAGTTGATATTAGGATGACAAGCAAACTAACTGGAGTGAACCCATTGCAGAACCTGGGACCAGATGGAATCAGAAACAAACTGATGGTTAGAAGGGCCACCTCCAAGGACTTGAGTGGCCATAGGGCGGAGCAGCAAGCAAAGCAGAGATTTGACTGGTCAGCTCAGAGAGTTGGTGAGTGAGGGACTGGTTATGTTCAAACAGGAGTCTGCTGTGCTGGTCATGTTGTCCAGTCATTGCATCTTGATTGGATAGGGCCTGATGAACAAGAGACAGCTTGTGTCTGTGGAGTCCATAGGTTAGCCAGATCGTTCTGTCATAATTCATTTTCTGGTGGACCCCAACCTGCACACACAAAAACACAGAAACCAGCTGGAATTACACAATGTACAGGTTTATTTGACCAAAAAGAGGAGCAGAGTATGTGGGGCAAGGTCACTGGGGTTTGCCACGATCTAAGGGGCAAAAGCTGAGGCTGGGGCCTTGAGCTGGTAACCGAATTTCCAGAACTGAGGCTGAGGCTGACACTAGGGCTGGTAGCTTGGACTGGATGGATCGGAGTTCAGGAGCGAGCAGGGAAGCAAGAAAGCAAGGGCGTGGAATTGGAGATCTAATTAGAGGACATGGGTTCAGTCACAGAGCAACAAGAAGCAGAAAATCAACATAAGAGCCAGGGCACAGTACCACATAGGTGGACTGAGGATCTTTTAGTGGACAAGCTTTTAACAGGTGGGTGATTAGATGGCTTGATGGGCTGATTGACTGCAGATGTGTCAGTGGCATCGTGGACTCTGACTCCAGCTCCAGACCAACCTCCAAGAGACAGGGAAACAGACAAGATGGACAGACCCACAAGAGGGAAGGAGAGAACAGGGGAAAACAAATGGAAAAACACTAGGATCAACTGTGTTCATGTTATTGACTGACTAAATTGTTGATAAATGGGCTAATTTTACTGTCAGTCACACATTAACTCTGACAATACGGGTACTTGTTTGCTAACGTTGTCTATTTGCACTACAGTCAAACATCAAGTGGGATTTTAATTAAAGACATGTATGTTTAGGTTAATCTGTGACTATAAATTGCCTACATGCATGAGTGTGACTATGAGCGTGAATGGTTGTCTCTGTATGTCTCTCTATGTCGGCCCTGCAATAGACTGTTAAACTGTCCAGGGTGTGCCCTGCCATCACCCAGCTGGGATTGGCTCCAGCCCCCCCACAACCCTAATGGACAAGTGGTGTAGGATGGATGGATGGATGGAAATTGAGGTAATAAGTTACCTAAATCAAACATCCAAACACACAGATACACACACAATTTCTGAATTGTCCAAAATGTAGACAGCCTCTAAATTTGTTTTCATTTCATTTCTCACTTTCAGAAGACAAGATAATGTGAAAAAGTAGTGCCAATATGACTCAACATCAGCAATTAAACACATTCCATCACAGTAAAAAAAAAGACACAGATCCTGATAAGCTTGTCAGCAAGTGTTTCAACTAAACAAAGGACCTGCCAAAGCCTAGACTATTTGTCACAACCTTGTTTGGTACCTTGAATAAAATTATTATTATTGTTATTATTAAATATTTTTTTATGATTTTTTATATGATTATTAAATTATTTGCAAATTGTAAATTTGAATGAGCATTTTCTAAAGTCACTTTAGATTCTGCAGTGCTCAGTTTGTGTAGAGATAGACAGCCAATGAAAGAGACGACAGTTGTAAGTGGCAATGATGATGTTATTTTTGGATATTCTAGTCTTTAAAGTCATCATCACACACACACAGCGCTGTCTCAGAAGGCTGGACAAAGCTCAGCAGAAAACATTACTTTCTGTAACAACATGTAGGATTTGGGAACACACTGGAT
>CM076652.1:1176086-1227042 GCA_038496675.1 Rachycentron canadum
ATGTTCTTTGCCAGGGTGTCAGCAAGTCCCACTGGTGCACCCAAGCATTTTTTTACATTCTGACACTGCAATTTCCTGCTAAAATATGTGGAATACTCACACTGTAGCGTTCAGCTGTTGTAAACGAGACCAGCTTTGCAACACTAGCAAACTAAAGAAAGGATCAGGTTTATTTCAGAACACATGGTCCGTCACAGTATGCCAGGACCAGCCCTGATCCAGGCTCAATACACCTCATTATACATATAAATTCTTGCAATTGATTTTAGATCCAGTCATAATAACGCTGATTAATATTGGTCCTTCTAATTTAAAATCATTTTAAGGTGCACATCATACATGTTATTCTGTGGCATGTTTTTCTTCACCTTCCTATTTATGATCAATAATTGTTCGCCATCTGTTTATTTAAAAAAGAAATATGAAATACGAATACAGAGTTTGCACGAAGTGGTTGCACTGGTGGCATAGTTCAGCGCTGAGTGCACCATATATTGGCCTCCTGTAAGGACAAATATGAAACATTATAAGAAGTGGCGAAGATTGTAGCAGACAGATGAGCCTAGTTTTCCACCAGCCCTCCAAACAGTACCTTCAGTGCCAGACAAAAGGAGATTGAATTAAACCTTCGGAAAGGAAGGGGGGCTATTTTGTACCATGATACACCAGGGAGAGCCTTTGTGGCTCTTTCAACACCTTTCAGAAGTAGGATTATTTTTTATCTTGCCAGACAGCCAGCTGAATGAAAGATCTTTCTTATCATTTTCTATCTTCTCTATACTTTTAACTTCCCCTCTCTTTTTCACCTTCCATCTTTAGTTCAATCTCTCTCCCTCCAAAGACCATCTATTTATATCTTCTTTGACATTCCAAGGGCCTCTTTTCCTCTGATGTAATGAGGAACATTTCAGATCAACAACTCTGGGATAAGAGACAAAAAAAGAAATCCACACATAACACAATAACACAATCCAAAATTCCAAGAGCAGCTGTGTTTCCTGAAGAGCACATTAACATCTTTCTTTAATAATTTAGCGTTTCTAAGATGTTCAGGCTGCTAATTACTAATAATAGGGGTTTTAAAACTAAGACTACTTTTAAAACTTTAAATTAGACCATTAAGGCATACATATTTCCATTAAAAAACGTATTGTTGCACAAACACAGATTACAGAGAGTTATGCTGAGCATTAATTATAGATTAAAATGATATTCTAGCCTGTAGAGTACTTGTTATATTTAAGATTATATGAAACTAAACTGAATAACTTATTTGAACCATGGGGTGTACCTAATCGAAACAAATTGTTTGCTGATCTGAACTTGTCACTGTGTTGTGAACTATTTGTGTCCCATTAAACCCCTAAAATGTGGTTGTGACTGAAAGCTCAAGCAGAGGCCTTATGAAAGAGAAAGAAACCACTCTTAGAGTTTTATGATAATGTTACATTCATGGTCCTGAATAGAAGAGTCTTTACGCCATAAAGGGCAGTTTGGCATTACCAAGATGGCTGCCGAGTGGAGAGACTTGCCCATTAGGAGTGACTCAGGTCATATGTTTGTTGGTGGTGGAGATGCAGATTGCATTTTGAACCATGTTTTAGCAGGTGACTATAATCAACATACATTCTCCCGTCACCTCATTGTGTGTATGTTATGGAAAATCAACACAGTAGATTCCTGTTGTGCTATATGTATGTGTGTGTAAATGTATATATGTATATGTATATATATAATATATATATATTCACACATACACATCCTCTAGGCACCACTGATATCTCTACAAAATTTCCAGCAGTAGTAGTTGCTGAAACAGTGAACCAGAGAGACTTTGCTACTGTGCTTAAAAATGTCTCTGCAAAGCCTAAATCTAATAATTCAGGGGTAGGGGAAGTTTTTGATTCATCTGTTTTGGCTTTGATGGCGTGAAGTTGTGGTTTCACTCTGCAGAGAAATATGCTCCTCCGCAGAAAACTCTCACCCATTCCCAGCTGGTCCTCTTGTGTCTCACAGAGAGCCATGGTGAGAGCATGAAACACACTTGGCAGCTGTGCCTCCTTCTTGACAGCCTGCTACCATGGCTTAATTTCATTGGTAAAGAATTATTCGAGTTTTTGAAGGTAGATGCGGCAGATGTATATAGGACTGATGGATTAACATCCTCCCCTCCCAGTAGGCTTTTCTAAGAGAGGCTGATGCCTCAAGGTCTAAGCTTTGAGCGAAATAGAGGAAAAAATGAAATTCCTTTGGGAAAATGTGGGAGAAAACATCACTGTTGTTATCACACCTTGCTGTGCTATAAGCAGGTATATAAAAATTGAAAAGGAGATTGGAAGACTTTCTTAACAAGTGCACAGGTTTTGGGTGGAACATAATAAAAGTGTACATATACATACATAAGTTGTTTGTCTGTGATGTTTATCTTTGACTTCAAACCCAATGAAAAGATATAATTCTCCCAGGCATTATTGAAACACAGAACCATTTGCACTTGCACATGCTGTATTTCAGGATCCCTGTTTGACTTCTAATGCAAAATGTACTGTTCAGATATACATCTTTGATTCATTTGCTTCACCCTCCGGTTCCTCTGTTTCTAGCTACCCTGATCTGACCAATCAAACTAATTTTGCTGGAGCTGCACTGTGAAGCAAATCACCGACTTTATCAGTGATAAGATTATACCTCCCTTGCTGTGTCCAAGAGAGAGCATTGAAGAGAGTTTAAGGGAGGGAAAGCTCTCCCTCCTGGGGACTGTCTGAACTGTGTCAGTACAGGACCAGGGTTCTGCAGGGTGGAGCGCAGCCTGCTGATAAAGGCTGAGCCACAGGAGTATTTGGGGAGGTGCTGGGTACTATTCACCTTGGAGCTACCACAGAGCAGTTTCACTTGGATCTTAAGAAAATGGCTGGCAGGCTGAGCCCCTTTGAATTCACCTCCCTAGGAAAGGGGGGACTACTTGAATGGCTCAGGAGGAGATGAATGCTGTGTGAATGTGAAATGAGGTGATGGCAGTGGAAGTCAATGAAGATGGTTCCATATGCATGACTCGGCCCCTTTTCACCACTTCCATTTTTACTCTTCCTATTCTTGTCTGTGTGCCACGATAAAGCCTCCCCAGCTCAGCTACCTTTTCCTCTACATCTGCTACAATAAGCCAAGTGCCCAACTGACAGGAGCTTTAGCTCACACCACTGCCTGTATACACTCCCTGTAATCAACCTGGCCTCCAATATGGACACAAAGGCCTCTCAAAACTCAATACCAGGAGGTATCCTTGGAGACAGAGGAGAGGTTAGTATAGGAGAGGTAATGAGAGGAGCACAATAATTGATATTAAATTGAAACAAGAGATTTTGGAATAAAGTTTAGTTACTCTACACTGTATTTGTGTGTGTCAGCATGTTTGTCTATCTTGCAAATGGTGAAGAGCGTTTTTATGTGCAACTGATTCATCTTGTGTGTATTTGATAGCCCTCAAGCAACTTAAAACACGCATGCTAATAGACAAAACACAAACAAATTCAGGAAACATCTTCATCAATTTGACAATAAATGTGCTGCCAATACAACACAATCAAATACACATTGAGGCTGCAAATACTTAGAAAAAAAATGTTTCCAGCAGAAACTAAAAGTTGATGAACCTGGCTGGAACATTCATGGTACCAACCCCAATGTTCCCCCTACGGCCTAAACCCTCACAGACTTATTTGACAGTGAGGTCAAGGTGAGAAGGAAGTGATGGTTTTACTGTGGGACAGCCCGAAGCCTTCATGGAGTCTGTGAGAGTGGACTTTGGCATTAGGCCTTGTTGGGCAATGTTTTGTGACTATTAAAGTGAAAAATATTCAACTAGTGTGCATTGGTGGATCATAATTCATGTATTATAATACATCCCAGCTAGGTTTGTCACTTTTTTGTCTGCTGTGGTAACATTTCTGTTATATTGTGAGTATTTGCAGCACATTCGTGTATTTGGTTGTGATGTGAGGATTTGCAGTACACATGTTGTCAAAGAATTTCCTTGTCTTTTGTTTATTTGCATGTTTTGAGGTTGCAGTGCTTTGGGTTTTCAGGGCCACCATAGAAGAAGATCAAGTCACAATCCTTTAACACTAAGGTTGTTTCAGTATTTTAAAAAGTAAATGGTATTTGTTAAGTACAAGCTTTACATGAATGAGGAAATCCTAATCAGTAATAATAAGATAAATACATTATAGTCATCATGTAGCAACCAGTTGGACTGAATCAACTATCGTCAATTTACGGCAAATTATTATGAGGATAACTTAAATAACATAAGTGTGGCCTTAAAAGGTCACAGTGTGATAGAGCTAAATAGAACTAAAATATATCTGCTCAATCTGCTCTGACATAGTCTCCAAAAAAAAAAAAAAGACAAACAAAAACTGCAGGAGGGAGATGTGTTCATAGAGAACTGTGATGTTAACAGACAATATGGCTTATACCTACAGCTGTGCACTCTGAAGGTGGGGCCGGGTCAGCCGAAGTTCACAGAGGTAACGGTCACAGAGTCTGTCAGCTCCTCTGTCACTGACTGCTGCTGATCTGGGACAAGCCCCCAATTCTCCCTGCCTTATATAAGTAATTTTCCCTCCAAATGGAATTACTGGCCCTTCTTGCTCACATAGATGCTAATTTTCAACTCGAGAAGTATTTCGCTATGATCTGCGATGGAGACAAATAGCCTCCTCATTTTGCTAACAGGCATGTGATGAGCCATGTGAGAAATATACTGACTTAAACTTCCTCCGCTAGGCTACACACACACACACACATACACACAGTCTGTGACATTATGATTGGTTGGTCTTTTGGAAGGTTATGGATGACTTTCTTTGCACATTGATGCAGAAACAGTCAATAAGGTAGAATTAATTAAATTTAAAGCATAGTCTATATCCAAATAAGAAAGAAATATGTTTTATATATTTTTTCATATTCAGTTGGGAGTTCTTTATTATTTATCTTTGACTGTTACATTCTTTGGAGTTGACAGTTCCCTGGAGGTCGGGATGACTTATGATAGTAGTGTATACAGTATGTGAAGTATAACTTATACATGCTATATTCTGGAGGCTGATTGGGTCTCAGAAGACTTTATTTCTAATGTTCCCACATAATAATAGACAGTGCCTACAAACTGAAATTATATTCTGAAAAACATAGGCCTTTACATAACTGTCACAGAGAGACAAAATCATATATCATACCTTTCATTATGCAAAGCTGTCGATTTGCACAAGCACCCAACGAAAGGTGACCATTGAGGCTTTTTTTATATACAAGTACAAAAAGAGCTGTCAGAGGAAATCTAGCACCCACAGTAGCAGCAGAGGCAAAGTGAGTGTAGAGTGAGAAAAAGTATGCTGCTGCTTTTACCGAATTCTATTTGATGAATATTCCCATTGTTGCAAATCAGACTCACTATTTCACATAAAGCCTGCAAGGCACAAAAACCTTTCTTTGTAAAAGATTATGGATTTGAGACAAGTTATGAAAAAAAAATCTGTGATGGTCATTTATCACCACTTGCTTAAAGTACAGTACTTAGTGGTACAATTTCAGTTATGCTGCTCTCAGGTAGTGTCAGAATCCTTTTTTCTTTGTATGGTAAACTGATAAAAAAAAAAGATTTTGCAACTCAATACTCAACAAAAAGCATTTTTTTTGTATTCCTTGTTACCCCCTGAAGCATCCGTACCACTGCGACTGATTCAGTTTTTCCTCCTGCGAGTTGTTTCTCCCTTTCATTGGCGTGTTATATTATGCTACAATAGCTTCCATCAATATCACAATGATTTCAAGCTTTTTTTGATGTTGATACATTAATTACTCAGAGACCAGTTTGACTTGTACTCTATGTGTTTGGAAAGTGCAGCACAGCTTAGACGTTTGCATATTACATATAGTTTCTGTATGGCTCCGAGCAAGTCAAGCAAATCAAAGCTGTTCATGGCTATATTTGAAAGATCGTACCATTTTCTTTGATACAAGATGATATGTGTTTGATTATGTATTCCTTCTGTCTGCCAAACAGGTTATCTCTGTGTTGTTGGTGTGATCTTCCATTCAAATAATGTGATGCTAGGCACCTCACAGCTAATGTTCTCATTACTGCTCAGACTTGCTGAGAAGAAAAAGCTAGACTGTGCAAGGCTGTGCATGTATTAATGTGTGTGTGTGTGTGTGTGTGTGTGTGTGTGTGTGTGTGTGTGTGTGTGTGTGTGAAGACATGCAAACATGTGCTTGCTGGCATAGGAGAGCAGCTCTTTTTCCATGCAGGTCTCAGTATGCTTGTTTCAGTCAAATACTAAGGCTTTTAGTGTGTGTGAACTGTTCAGTGGATAGAAAATACATGTTGAGCTGAGAACACCATTAGTTGAGAGTCAGCAGTTCTGTAGGATAGGGACTGAGGGGTATATGGTCCCTGTCATGAAAAGTCTCTTATGGTATATTTTCAAGGTAGAGAGAGAATAGAGCGAAGAAGGACGAGATGATATATGAAACCATTAGGCCCCCAACACCCAAATACTTCAGCTGCATGTGTGCCATTACTGTCATTACACTATATGCTCTAGGCTTCATGGTGACAGAGAGATAGGAGGACAAAGGAAGAGGAAGACATAGGAGGGAAATAGAGGGAAAGGAGTGGGATGACCCGTGTGATAGAGAGGTTGTGTGATGTCATGCATTACTGATAGGAAGAGGAAAGGCTGGTAATGTGATCCTACAGATAAAGAATGAACCTCTTTCTCTCTCTGATGAATCTCACATCCCTGCTCCAGTGCTAATAAAGGAAGTGAAGTGATGTCTTTAGCCACAAATTGTTAGATTAGATTGAAATGTGAGGTAATGTCATTACATATGGTATCTTTATAGGATACAGATCGCTGACTTCATAGGGTACATAGGCCTCTTCTCTAGGTAGGATTTCTAGTAGCAGAAAGCTTAGATAATATCAGAAGTTATCCTAAATCTGTGACTGTCTCTATTATAGACTGTAAATAAAGATGGACATGGCCTCTCTGATGCCACCCATAGGTTTCTGAAGAGCAGTTTTGAATCTCAGAGTGGGCTGCTTCGCCATTGCCATATTGGCAGTGCTGGACACTGGATGAGTTTAAAAACTGACCCCCCCATACAGTTTTCATAAGGAGGGAAATTGACTACAGGGACCAAAAGAGTTCTTTTGTACCAGGCTGTAAACATGTTTATTTCCACTGTAAAGTTGGCATCCATTCATGACAATGTCAATAACTTACATGGTGCTTGCAGTAGGGCGATATGTAGAAGTTCAATAATGCATTAGCTCAATTTGGATTGACACTAGTATTTATGAATACAGTCAGAAAATATGTCTTGAATACTCATTCTTATGCATTGTGAATGCTGAGTTTTGACATCTGACTGGCTACTTAGTCTGAGTAAATGGGCCAAGCTTGTCAACTAAAAAAAAGAAATATGCTTATTGTATGTGTGTGCTTGTGTGCGTGTGTGGGGTTGTATATCAAGTGTATGAGGAAATTGTGTAGAACCTGAAACTGTTCTTTCTTCTTGCCTGATAACTGTACTACTGTATACAGTATACTGGAGCTTCTTTTATTATAAATAACAAATAGATATCGATGCAGCTGGTAAGTGGTTAATCTTATCCCTGGATATGTTTTTCTACATAGTGGGCTTACTTATTTTACTGCAGTTTCTGTCACTCACTGAGGAGATTTAATTTATGTTCTTTAGAAATAAGAAAAAAAACAGATCCTTTTGTTGCACCTTTCAGTTTCATTTACCATCTTGTTGGTGGAAAAAGTAGGCTATTGAGTTTCATTACGTCATTAAAGGTCCCATATAAAGTTCAGACATTTTGATATCCATAAGAACATATTTTGTATTTATAATAATGAATACATAATTACATACATAATTTGTACTTTTAACTTCCAAAAATCAACATAATGTCCTCTCAGGGTTTTCTCTCTAAAGCATTAGTAAGCTTAGGTTGGTGAGCCAATCAGAATAGAGTATCTGGGAACACACTCTGACTGATTGACTGTTTCCTGAGTGATCAAACAATAATATAGCAGACATGAGATAAACAAGGCTAGACAGTAGGTCTGATTTGATTGGGTTTGTTCCATGACTGAGAGTGGTAATTGCTTGTTGTGACATCACAAAGTTACGACAGTCCTGACAGCTTGTTTAAAGGCTTAATCTCTGAATATGGGCTGTGAGCATTTCTCTGAGGACTGAACACTTTCTTACCTTCACAGTATTAGCATAGCACCTAAACCTGCTTTATAACAAAAAAAAAAAAAAAAACATGGAAATCTAACATTATACAATATGGGACCTTTAAAGCAAGACGTGGGCTGACTAAATAGTACAGGGTTTACCCACTCTTGGATTAATAGCGGCTTGTTTACTGAATAGATATTGTGCATATCTAAGATGGTATGGTCCCCTACAGAGTAGGGAAAAGCATAATACCTGCATATGTGATGTGGCCCAATGGAGGTTCACTTTGTAGTGGAGCAGACAAGGTGAAGGAGGAATGGTGGAGGAGGAGAGGATGATTAATATGAACAGATTCTACCTGTATTATCTGTATATCTGTAAGGCCCTGTAAAGGAATGTGGAGACTCATATGTATGCAAAGACCAGATCACGTTCTATAGTGCTATATGTATGTATGTTTTTGCATTACGCATTAACAGCTGTTAACTTAGCAGTCCAGAAACGTTGCAAACAAAAAATTTCATTACCTGACAAGAGCTGTATCTGGTGGTGAAAAGCAACCACTCCCAACAAGAAACCATGTCCAGCTGCAACTTACATATAGCCCCTTTTGAGAAAAATAAACTAAATGTGGTGTAAATGTCTACGTGTTAAAGGTGATTGCATTGTCAGTGTTAAATTGCACATCTACCAAATTTTCAGGTATTTTATAGCCATTCAAGAATAAATAATTTCATTATTGTAATGTGGAGCATTTGCCAACCACTAGTAGCAAAAAGAGAATAATTACAACTATATTATATCTGTATCAAGAAATATGTAGAAAAATAGGTTTGTCCATGTGTGGCAGTAATTTTGCTACTGTCAGGCAGGAAGTCTTTGTAGCAGGATGCAAAATGGCACAGATTTAGCAAGATGACCAATAGTAAGATGAGAGTCCCCCAAAATCTCGTCTTCATTGTTGGAAATAAACGTCCTTATCTTTTCGTCCACACAGCTGGCAGTATCAACCATAGACTTCGCTGGAAACCTTGTGGATGGACCCACCTTACTACTGATCACTGTCATTGACCAAAATGACAACCGGCCCATCTTCAAAGAGACGCGCTATGCGGGAGAGGTGCTTGAGGGATCCCCTACAGGTTAGTGACATTGTTATATTGAAGGACTCCAGAAAAAGCTGGACTATTATTGGATTTCACTGGACAGCAATATCTCACACACACTATGATTGCTACTCTTGAGACATCTTTTGATCTGAGGTGTAGTGAGGTTCTGTTGATGACCTATATTTGTGAATAGAATGTAGTTGTGGTCATGGAGTGAAAAGCACAGTGCACAAGCCCTAATAACAAAATCACTGAAGACCAACATCTGTAATGAGACTACTGCACGCAGCTTTACATTATCACGTCAGCAAATGTCATGGCTTACATTACTGCATCTTTATAAAGATGTCTATAATGAATTTAATTTGTATGTAAGTAAATCTCGCTTCATTTACAAACACTGCATCACATTTGAAAGTCCATCCATCCATCCATCCATCCATCCATCCATCCATCCATCCATCCATCCATCCATCCATCCATCCATCCATCCATCCATCCATCCATCCATTCATCCATTATCTGTGCAGGATCATGGGGGTGCTGGATCTTATACCAGCTGACATTGGGTGTGGGCGGAGTACACGCTGGACAGGTTGCAGTCTTACACAGGGCCGACTTATAGAGACATACAAACTACCATCCACACTCACACTCACGAAGGCAATGCGAGTCACAAACTAACCTAATGTGCATGTCTTTGGACTGTGGGAGGAAGCTGGAGACAAAGGGAAACCCGCGCAGACAAAGGGAAAACATGCAAACTACACGCTGAAAGGCCTCAGGCCCAGGGCTCGAAACCAGAACCTTCTTGCAGTGAAGAGGCAGTGCTAACAATTGCACCACAAATGTAAAAAAAGCTATTTATTCTAAATTAACTTTATACAAAGTGCAGTAAACAACAAAAACTTCAATCATATCAATATTGCTGGGGCCATCCAAGGCCTTAAAAACAGCACAACTTCTACTGGGTACACTTGGGCACATTTCTTTCAAAATACTTGGCAGGAAGGTTGATCCAAGCATCTTGCCACAGTTCTTGCTTGGATTTAGGCTGTCTCAGTGGCTTCTGTTTCTTTGTGTAATTCCAGACTCACTGATATTGAGATCAGGCCTCTGTTGCAGGACTCCTTGTTCCTCCTGTTAAATATCTTAAAATTATAGCTGTATGTTTGTGGTCATCGTCGTTCTGCAGCATGAATTTAGGATATCTCGCTTATGGCATTGTATGATTGATAAACAATTTAAACATATAAAATACCAGAGGTTTTGCACAATACATCAATAACTGGGTAAAAAAAATGAAGGGGCTGAAAGAAACACAGACTGTAAAAGACTGGCTCAGGAGGTGAAGATGATTGTCTAATAATTGCAGGTTACTGTCCACAAGTTGAAAGGTTTTTGGACAACACACTAAACCTAATTTAAAGCGCATTTTCAATTAAGGTAGAAAAGCACTATGAAATTGCAGTGCATTTATAAATTTACATGCTGTACCATTTTTCTGCACACAAAGTATTATGACAGCAAAATATCTGCTATCCTCACAGAAGTTGTAAATACCCTTATATAACTCCTATTACAGCCTGTCCCTACTCTTCTCCTCTCTCGTGTGCCAAACAACTAAGCTGAATGACACCTTGACAGCCAGATTTCCAGCCGTATAACAGGAAGATATCGTCATGTACACAGCTCTACACAAATGCTAGAGATTATCTAGGTATCATCAACCACCTTTTTACTTGTAAGTTATACACAGCTAGTGTTAACAGGTTGACAAACTGGATAGGTGATTTTGTCACATAAGCTTCTCCTTTGGTTCTCCCAGCTGTTGTCACTGTTTTGATAAGGTGAGACTCGCTGGGATGGAACGTAAATAAAGGCTTTATTGTGCGTACAATATTTCTATTTCAGGAAGGTTGCTTTGCTACCCTCATGAAACCTTTGCACTCATGCCTCTGTGTGGAATATGTGGTCTTTAAAGTCTTTGAAAATACTTTTTATTCTGTGAATGTACAGCTGTCGTGTGAATGACTGTCATCCACAATACAATGGTTATATATGACTTGATGCTTGGGTTAGAATTGTGGAGGCGTCCACGTCCTGGACAAACTGCTTCTGTTAACTGCCAGGTTGTGTTTGGCTGTCATTGTTGGACAGTTTCCTACGCTATCCAAATAATTTGGATTTGGATTTCTGCACCTGCAACACATTACAATGGTTTCTTTAATGATGGGGTTTTATGGTAGACCTCCTCCAGACTTTTCTTCTCTTAGAGGAAATGGTTATAATTACAGCTGGTAAAATGTATTACTCCTAGTTAAAGTTAGTTTTTCCTACTGCCATAGTTACACCATATGGTGCTGATGACAAAATTTGCAAAAAGCGGTTGCTTCACATTGTGAGCTCAAGCTGTTCACCTTGAACTTCTTGCCACTCCTTCACAGAAAAAAGTGTCCCTCAAGTCTCCTGTCAAGTGTCTTAAGCACAAACATGTTGCAGCGCACAGATTGTTTGCAGAAATACAGTTGTTGGATGTAGTTCACAGTCACGAGGTTAAAAGCAGAAAGGACACACAGTAAAATGAAAGTGGTAAAACAAAAACCTATAAAGCCTCTCACTATGTTTGTTCTCACATCATTAGCACAGAAAGCCAACAGACAAAAACCTTAATCACCAACAGAGCTTCACAGATAAGAGGGATCAGTCAACACGCAGGCAGAGTGAAGACACGCAAACACACACATGCACACACACTCACACACATGCAGAGCTTCCCATGGAGATATTTCAAGCTGTTGTCAACGTTATGCTGAACTTGCGTTATGAATTGCTAATACAGACATTGTTTATGCAGTGGTATACATTAGGTAAGCAACAGTGTGTCATTACTGGCTATAGAGAACAAGATAATAAGCTGACAAACATGCACAGTTGAGTCTTGTTTGAATAATGCAGTCAAACTAAGAGAGCATTTTGATGTTTTGACACTGCAGTAACAGGGCTCAAATGATGAAATCAAATTGTCAGGAATATCACTGTAAAGCACTGATATAGAGAGAAATACCATGTGATTGTCTGTTTGTTCCCACTTTACATGATTTTTTTTTTTTTTTTTGCTTTTTGCAATGTGTATCCCTCAATGAAGAACCTATTGGTTGCTTTTGGCTTAACTGCACACACACAATCATACATGTAACCTCATATGCTCACATAGTGTCTGTGTGTGAGGTTTACAAGAACTGTGTGTGTATCTGTGTGTATTTCAGTATACCTGCATGTGCGTTCAGCAGTGCCAATGAGAAAATGAACCCTCAGGGAGCAAATCAGAAATATGACAAATCCCCAGCAGGAAAATCTCTTATTGGTTTGGCCCCAGTGAGGGCCAGACCTCCAAAAACACCTGAATCATCATTCTCCAGTAGTTTTCGCTCTGACTCTGTTTAGTAGACAAGTTAACTCTGACTTCTGCCAGCTCAGCAACACTACATTAAAAAAAAAAAAAATTATATTACTGGGTTAGATCTGATATCATCCACCAGAGACCTTCTTGTAACTTGGCCTGATAGAATTTAATTTGATTTTAAATGCAGTTATATTATACTGTTTTTTTTTTTATTTTTATTTTTTTATTTTATTTTTTAAAAATATATATTTATCTCTCTATTTATCTAACACTCTCTGAGCTCTGTGAAAAGTGCTATTTCCTGAGTGGATTATAGCCTTGTTGAATAAACCAAAGTGAGCAAAACAAAATGAACTGAAATTTATTTTCTTTTCACCATGTTGTGGTCTGACAGCTCCTTGGTACTTTAGTTGCCATAGATGCCGGATCTAATTGAGCACAGTGATAAGATGAAGGGTGCAGCTCTGAAGACTGCTTCTTGCATACGCCTGCAAATCTGTGTACTAATATAGTAATATAATCTAGTATACTAATAGCCTACTTAGCGAACATGTCAGTTCAGCCTCAGTTATCTGTCTAGTAACAAATCAATCAATTACGATGTATATTACTAACCTGTCAGTTCCCAATAGGCATCCTGGTCAGTTGTACTCTTGGTGGTAGATTGTTTTGGGTGAAGATGCCTCAAAAAGCTTTATATAATAGTCAGATAGACAGAGATAGACATCTGTCATATCTTTTCTTTCTTGTCAACAAGATTCATAGCAGTTGTGGTCAGTTAGTGGCATTACGTTAATTTGAAAAACCTCAAAGGGGGTTTTATCATATTTGATGCAATCTATTCTATTTTAAAGGGCATTTTTTGGTGAGTTAGGAGCAGTTGTCCCAAGTTGCCATAGTATATATTGCCTGTTTACACATCCAGATACAGAGCACATGGAGTCATGTTTCTGGCTATCAAGTGAATGTCCAAGTCCAATTTTTACTCTTGTTGTAGGTCTGATTTTGATGTCTACCAACTCCTGGGGGGAAATAAATGCCCCACTATGTTCTAGTCACTTTGTGTGACTTTGTTGCTGGGTAGGGAGTGGACACTATAGCCTGCTGCGATCAAAATGACACTGAGAGCAGTGAGAGTGACCCAAAAGTTAAGTCAGAAAAACAAAATAATGAGCCAAAAAACCCTGTAAACCACTGTAGAGCTGATGGAAACTGCAGAGTCGGATGTCTTTTGATTTTTTTTTTTTTTTTTTGTGAGTTTATCACGATGAGCAACCCCTTTCACACATAAATAGTAATTTTATTCATTGTTGATATAAAACCATGAATTTCCTATTACTATTTCCCACTGAGTTTGGGTTAGATGTTACCCATAACGATATACTATAGATGCTGATGACCTTGTTGTGCATCTTAAGAAACACAGAGAATATCTTCTAGATGTAATGTTTCAAATATACAGGCCCATTTCTTAACGTGGCCTTGGATTACAAAGCATAATAATAAATTCCTTCGAGGCAAGCCCTCTAAAGACAAGTGGAGCTATTAGAGCATAACCCAGAGGAGTCAGACCACCGCAAGGGTTGTACACAAAGGAAAAACTGGCAATCCTCCTCCACCATCCTGCCAGGAAAAAAACATAATGAGAAATCATGTCTTATAAATATGTCTGTGGATAAAGACATTTCCTTGCAGCTAATAGTGTAGTATGTGGATATACTTATCTCAAATGTCAAGGTGAGGTCAGCAAAATGAATTGTCCATTTTTGAGGTTCTGACTTTCCTTTTACCACAACTAAATTTATCATTGGACATTTTTGTTTCTGTTAATATTGATGGGATTTTTTTTAACTTAAGCATTTATTGACCAATTGAACTAATTAAAGAGTATAATTTCTTACTTTTAACTCCCGTGTTTTTAGTACATTATGCACATGTGGCAATGCAAGTCTTTAGAAGGATTTTTTTTTATTTTAATAGAATTGTATTTTTTGTCATTGTGCTGCAATATTTGTGTGTCTTTTGTTCTCCAGCCCTCCATACAGCCCTGTAAACCATGCATGAGAGGGTACAAATGTTTCATTGTACGTTCATGCATGTTCATGTGTTGTGTGTTACATATGTTATGAGCTTTTTGCAAGTAAACTTCCACAATGTGTGTTTGTGTGTGTGGGTGTATGATCTGTAGCATTGTGGCTTGTGGTTACACAATAGTGGCTGGGCAGCAGGGGAAGCTGTAGGGGAGAATGTCACAGTGCTCTGACATTTCTGTGCAAACTGATAACAAAGGCAGCCAAAGCCTGAGTCTCCTAGCAAGCCCTCTCCTTCCTGTCTGTTTACTCCTCCACTCTTCATTTTTCTCTACTCCTCTTTATCTTTCTTTCACTCTCTTTTGCCCCTATGCCCTGCAGTCCCAGGGGTTTGTGTACACATCATCCTACATTTTCTCCCGACTTGGCCACATTTGCTGTTTCACTGTTCTCTCCATGGTTGCCCTCTTTACCACTGATATCGACTTACTTCCTTTTCCACAACTTCACTGGTGAGTTCTGATTTTGTTTTGACAGAATCATAACTTTTATAAGTTTGGGCAGAAGATTTGGTGACTTACAATGATGTCAGTGTTTTGTCAACATTTTTTTATTTTCTCCTCTGGACTGTTATCAGGAACAAGCAAATATCCCAACTGATATGTTATTATTGTATTTTTCATTGAGGAACAAGTTAGATGTTCAGTGTTTTTCTTATTGTCAGCAATTGCAAAGAAGAGACCAAGACATGTGCCTGGTTTTCTCAAAAACAGCATTTTATCACGCATAAGTCACACAGTGGTAGTGCATTTACAGACGATTCTTCAGTAGCAGATAAATACACATTTTGTGCTTCGGTAACAGCAGCAGGACTGTTGTGAATTAATGGGCAACATGAAATAAACTATGGTGTGTGTGTGTTAACTGTGATGAAGAAACGTGTCACCCACTGCTGCCGTGTGAGGCATTGGTGGGATTTTCACACATTATATTTACATTTTTCCACATCAAAATCAACTGCATCTTCCCTGTGTGGACATGTGTTTACACATAGCACATACAGTTCAGTTGGATTTGGTAACTGAATGTAATCCATTATATTGAAAAAAGATTATTTACAGTTAATGTGTAAAATCCCATTATCTTTGCATGATAAAGTAGCTTAGGTGCAGATTTATGTGAAAATTTTCTACTATGTTAGCGTTGCACAATGTTGACAAATATTAAAGCAAGAAACAAGTGATTTCAGTTCAAATAAATGCTAAAATCACTAGTTTCAGTATCTCACTTCTGGACAGTTGGTGTTATCCAAGCTACTGTCTAATTATGCTTGATCAAGAGAAAAGGCTCTTGTGTCTGTGTAGGTGAGGTAGTGTTGCACTTATAAAATATTCCCACTATGTCTCAGAGAGCTCTACATTTCACTCCTCCATTTGTTTTGGGAGTCTTTGTGCCAAAGTAGCATCACTGAAAGTCACGCACATTAGCAATGGATTCACAGAGAAAAATCATCGATCTAAATTTTAGGCATGGAATGGCGTGCTGCTGGAAAATAACTGTTAGGACTGTCATGTTTTTTGGCAATTTATGTTTATCTGTCCTTTGCCGACAGCATGCAGACAAGTTAAATCTAGCATCTAGGTGATATATCTTGTGTAATTGGACATGATGTGGTATGAATGAAGATATTACTCATAGCCAAGTCTCTGTTTGTGTTCCAGACTAATTTGTGTTTATATCAGAAGTAATTAAGGCCTGATCTCCTGCTGTGATGTGAGCGAGGGATTGAACTGGTTTGCCGTTGTGCCCTGCTGTCTGCTCTTAAATACAAACACAAACACCCGGGGGGGGGGGGGCAACATGAAAATAATAAAAAGTTCTCTCATATCATATGTCATAACAGTAAATAAATAAATCTAATGAACCTTTTTCACAATTATTGTTACTTGCCATAGATTACAAAGGACAAGTATAATTAATGACATAAATAATGGCTCTGTTCCATTTAGGTGTTCGTGTGCCAGGGTCCTTCGTTGTGTATATATCGTCTCTCTGTTACAGCTCACTGGGATACGTAAATGGAATGGCGCAATTATTGTCACTGTATTAATTACACGGGTGCTTTGTCTCCTGTGACAAGTTAAAATGTCGGCTGTGAAAAAAAGCTCCTTTTGCAAAATTAGATAAAATAAGATGGTATATCTGCTTTTAGCAAATTCAGAAAATGAAAGACCTGCGCATCAATATAGCAAAATCTAATAGTATATTTTCTTTTTTCTAAAGGCAGATGCACTTATACAAAATACAAGCATGTAAGAATATCTGTTTGCTGACCCTCTTCTTGTCACACCACCTCTCCCCATAGATGCTTACTCAGTTCACCCAAGGGGCCCTGTTTGTATGAACCCACGGTGCGTAGAACAGTCAAGGGGCATATGGTGTGGTACCTATACTTGTTTGCTCTCACAGTTACAGTAGACGCATGTCAGCATGGCGCTGCTGGAAATAGGGTCAGGAGAAATATCTTGTCAGTGGGTGTTTGAAGAGTTGACATCAATCGTGGTCAATAAACTCAGCACCTGTGTGCTATGGTTTTATAGGGGAAAGGAGAGAGAGAGTTGCACCAGCGGCTGCCTTGAGGAAAACTGATATTCTCTTTAGAATAATAAGAGCCAAAAGTACAATTTGCACAATTTGTCCTATCACTATCAAAACAGAAAATATATACATGACTGTAGTTCTGTAACCAGGAAAATATTGACACAAATTAACAAAGATCTCATTAGACTCTCACTTGATACATATCCTGCAAACATTTTGGCTTCACTTATATTATTAATCATGTGAAAATTGTTTTGTTGTGCAAGTGAAGTGAAACAGGCAAAGGCTTAGTAAACGTTTCATTTTGGTCTCTGTAGGTGAAGAGAGTGACTCTTGCAGTAGATTGCTACAGAAACACATTGTAGTACTTCACCTACAATAGCACAATCTCCCAAAAAAAAAAAAAAAAACTACTGCTGGCCAGAAACCATAAAAATTGTACCTGAGGAGCTCACGGTGGCCAGACCTGCTTTATGCTGACCACTTGTCTGGAACCATTTGTCATTTGTCTGCACCTGGACCCTACATATGGTAACAACATTGTCTAAACTGCAGTCATTAATATGATATCTGTCCTGTGCCCCAGTCCTGTTGTTGGTGCCTGCCCCCCTGCTGTGGTCCAGACAGGACCCTCATCCTGCCAACATGCAGGGAACAAACCACTCAGCAAAATAAAAGGTGAACAAAAACAGTAGCTGGTTGCTACGCAGGTTCCTTTGGTATGTTTGTGGAAGGCTAGCACAGGAATTTGAGGTTAAGGGCTGGTGGGATGACAACACTCAGCGAGTGCAGAAAAGGCAAGAAAGAGATTCATTCAGAGGATAGATAATGATTCAACTAAAAGATTACACCAAAACCGGCAGGTAATTTGTAGCATGATGATGCATTATGGTCTGTTTCTCTACCTCTCTCTCTTGCTCTCTCTTTCCCTTTGTTAGCTGGAGAACAGTCTGTCCAGCACCCTACCAGGTGACCTGCTGTCCCACAATGCCTCATTATCAGCTTGTCAGACTAAGAAAGCCTGGCAAATTAATGTCCAAGGTATCTACTGAGGCTGCTGCCCAATTAACTCTGGGGCATTGTTGTGTTAGGATAAATGAGTTTTTCTCCCCTTGTACATGTTGCCATTTGGTTCAGTGAAGTAATAAGTCCACCTGGTCAACTTTTATTTTCCTCTAATTACTTGGGGACTCATGTTTAGTCTCAGGGAGTTCCAGTGTCTAAACTGAAAATGATTAGATGGTATGCTGGTGACATTTTCAAATTAAAGATTTTATGCTGAATGGTAAGTGATTGAATGAGTCACATCTGCATTTTAAACACATCAGTGCAACATGATGTAAGTTTCTATGGCCACTGGATAGAAATGCTATCCAGTGAGAAACTCTGCGGGTATTCACTCATTTATATGCATCTGTTCTTTTTTCACTAGTAAGGCATCATTGATTTTCCTTAGCCTTCTTAACTGAGCTATCTTCTTTTGAATTACCATAGGGAGCGATATGCATTACACCACTGAGAGGAAAAAATTGCATTCTAAATAGGCTTTATTTTCAATAGTGATTTGATCTGAATATATGTGAATAGGATTTTATTTGAATACATTTCTGTGGTTTGGAGTAAATTATTTTGCTCCCTTACGGGCTTTATGTGGTTCACTGCGTCATTCCAAAGCTAAATAGCATCAACATCCATCTCTCGCTCTCTCTCGGCCTTCTGTCACTTTATTTTCCCTCCCTTACCACTCTCTCTGTCTCTCTTCTCTTTTTCATGCATGAGTGCTATGTAGATGAGAATTTATTCCTAATTTCAGAAAGAGACTTGTGCAAAACTATAGTTGTATTATCGTGTATGATGGTGTAGGGAGGATTGGGAATTCAAGGTGAGACAATGGCTCAACTCTTGGCTTCCCTGGTGGCTGCTCCAGCACTTACGTGCTGCTAATCTGTTAAAGAATTTCTCTTCCCCTTTGTCCCCACGCAAAGTCCCACATCAGCTCCGGCTTGATTATCTAGCCCTCCCTCCGGTTCGGCAGGGACCTAACTCCTCTTACTCACACACATTCTGAAAACCCTCAGAGTCCAACCAGACCAAACCAATCTCTCCCTATCGCCCCATTTCTGCTCCTCCTCCCTGACAAAAAAAAGACAGCTGTTGCCCCTTTCAAAACCCCCATTGCACTCCAGGTTCTCCAATTTAGATTATCTTGCCCCTTTGTTTCACAAGAATGATCCCAGCCTTCTCTATCGGAAACCAGCTCCACAAAAGTCAGCACTTTTTAAGTCTTTTCTGAGCAGAGAAATGTTCCCAAAGAGAGGATTTCTGAGCAGATATTGGATTTTAAGATGTGCAGGTGGCTGATTATGTTGCACCAATTTATGGTGTATAATTAAAAGATAAGGTCACATTTTGTGTAAGGCTGTCTTACAATACTCATATTCCCTTATGTACATAAACACTGTCTGGTCTATGTAGTTGTTCCCTCTGTCCACAGTGGCAATGGAGTGATCACTTTTGGATGAGACAGTTCTTCTGTGTTAAACAGACTGAAGTTCAACAGATGCTAATATGAGTCCAAGACAAATGGGACTTTACCAACTTTTTTTGTTTTAGTACAGAACTCCCTCCATGTGTGTTTTGTAGTTTGTAGGTAGGCCAATCCACCGCTGTGATTGACACACATTGTTTGTAGACTTGCTTCACACCAGAGAGTAAAGTTTATGAACGAATTATACAACCTACCCTCCCCTATTTTAGAGTAGCCTGACCATTCCCAGATGTATCCAGATGTTTTGTTTACCAACCCCGATTGAGCAGAGCATATCTGTCAGCTGAGATTTTACTCCTAATTTCATAAAACATAGCCACAAAACTGAAACTGATCCTAAGTGTATGCTCCAGATATAGTTAATAGAATATCTAGACGCTTTAGGTGATAAAAATGCAGTCTCACTCACTTTTAATTAGCACATATCTCCATTTGATATCACTTGGTCTTTTGTGTATTTTAGTTTCAGTCATCTTTTAGGTAGTTATAGTAAAGCCTTTTAGAAAACGGAAGAACATAATGTTTATAGCTTGTTTACTTGAAGGACATCTGAAAGGAGAAAGGAAATTAGGACTTAAAGTTTATTCTTTCTAATGAATATATAAATGTCAAAAGGATTCTATTAAGCTCATGGTTACCATCACCCTGGCTGACATATTTGAGAGTAGATGTTGACTCACAAACATCCGCATAAAGAGCTTAATTCATCTGAGTAGTATGGCCCTTCAGGTCTTTCATAAAGACACAGATCTGGACATGCCATCCTGATTAGAATATGATTGGAAGTGACAGCATTCTCCATCTATTTAGAGTGTTGTTCTTCAACCACAATATTATTATATATATATATATATATATATAAATTATTCCAAATTATTGCAGCATCCAGCTGTGGTTGAATGAATCTGTACTGTACACAGCGTGCTCCAGCTACTCCTTCTCTCCTTTCCTCTCTCATCTTCTGCAACAAACCTGTCTTTTTTTAGAAGACAGCAAGTAGCCCACCACTGGGTATCTGGGCTTTCGCATGGAGGAGCAACAGATCATCTAAAGGCTCTTTGATTGAGTATTGATCTGGGATTGTCAGACAAGCAGAGATGACAGAGTTCACACATAAGAACAAGGCAGCAGCCTGCTGTGCATTTTCTGCTGTAATCAGTTCTGCTGGGCAAACAGATGTGTCCATCAGTCAGGAATTACATGGTCCTGTCATCACTGTAGTGAGCTGTGATCATGTGGTTGCCACTCTTGTCAAAACATGTGGTACTGTAGTGACAGTAATGGAATTGTCAAATCCTCAATGCTGTACATCACCTTTAAGCAAAGATATTTGTGTTTCGTATGCCATTTTCCAACGAGTAATGAAACCATGGACAGAAATCAATAGGAATGGGACAATGTGAAACACAAGTCTTTGAAAGAAGCTCACACAGCAGTAACTACCTGTTATGGAGGTATGGTTGTATTGATAAGAGGTTTGAGATAGGTGTAGCCATGTGAAGTGATGGCAAGATAGATTTTGGTGGGTTTCTCTTCGTCTCTTCATTTATTTCTATTTTCTCTCTGACAGCTTGAAAAATGGTTTAGCGATGAAAATAAAACATATAGAGCTTGATAAAAATAGAATGCTGTCAGAGTCATATTTCCCTGAAGCTTTATAAAAATTGCTTTTTCTGCATTCATTTATCAACAAATGCAGTGGTTTGTTTAGTCCCATGAGGAAACACTGGTACAGTATTCATGTTCTAGACACACAGCAGAGAGCCCTCTAATTGCCTCCATGAATGTTTTTATGGTTTTGAGCACTAGAGTTAATTTTGGCATCTGAATTGATTCCCCAAAGACTTAGACAGTAATTGAAACTGCAACTCTGGTGAACCTAGCATATTTCATTTATAATTAGTGACATATAAAGGTCATAAATACGATTTTACAGACTCTTACCTAACAATAGATGTTATGAAACACACAACCCATTTCTATCTCATCCTGGATATGTTAATTTCATCAAAGTTGTCATTACAAGGACATTATTTCCACATTTTGATATATAATATAGCCTAAAATGCTATACTAGTGTTGCTCGTGTAGTGGACATACCTGGACTGGCATAAAAGAAGTTTCCTTGGGAGGAGGAGTGGAGTTATGGACCCAAAATTTACCCATTCTTACTCTCCTTGCCCTAAAACTATGAAATTGATAGGAAACAAGACAAGACAAAGGACCCTATCAAACACAACAAGACCAGCTCTTTGGCAAGTCACAAAGACCAAAATCTCTATTTGTAACAATAAGAATCTGAACTGATATTTGATTGTTTAGAAGTAACACCAAAAGGATTGTGCTTGACATTAAGGTGTGAATCCTGGAGACTCTATCTCACACATCCAGACACCCACACATACTCATGATAAGGTTTCGTCCTCTGTCCCTCTATACATAACATAATCATAAATTACAAGTCGCACTCCAATCCTCAATAGTGACCAGCATCTTAGTCTTCACACGCAGATCTGAGTCAAATTGTAAAATGGACAATCTAACTATTCTTTAACCTATGAATGAATCTCCAGATCTTCTATTCTAAAGTGCTGAAATGTAACATAGATTTAAAGCTCTTTCATATGACCACACTATCATCATAATGAATATCTTAACTCAGTCATTCACTCCTTTTGTGTTTTTCTGAAGTAGAGAGTGGAGATCCATTGAATCGAGAAGTCACAGCTTCTGATATTAGACTGATTGATATATAAATTCTTGTCTCTTTGGAGACTCTTTTTTCAATATTTTCAAACTCTAACATTTTGGCCATGGTACGCTACACTGGGAACAATAATTTATCATAATCTCACATCTCATTACACACTTGTATTTAATTCAGAAAATTCAAGCAGAAGCCAAGCGGTTTAATTTCCAATATAAAAGTTGGGAATTTGGCTAACACAAACAAATAAAGGGAGGTCATTAATAAAGGGGAAGAACATTGAGGAAATCATCTGTAGGCTACTACAACAACCGATCTTACACCAAACTGTACAGCCCTGTACAGTTCTATCAGCTCTATCGAAGGGCCGACGTGCAGAGATATAACAGCCATTCATGCTCACACTCACACCTATGGGCAATTTAGCATATCTTGCTGTGAGACGACAGTTCTAACCACTGCACCATCGTGTTGCCCCATTTAAATACATATTTGGAACCACACAAGCTAGTTACTCAACAACTGGTTACTACCCAACGGACTCTGCGTGTTTAGTGCATTTTCATAACCTGATGTTGTGAATAGATCCTTGACAAGACTCGACTATGAAATGTTTCTGATTCATTTCTGTGTGCTTTTGCATGGATAGCATGTTTAACGCCATACAATAGTTAACTTAGCAGGCCGCCCCACTAACTTTTCATTTAAGCTAAACCCTCATCTGCAAGCAGCGTTACCTTGTTAGGTTAGCGTGAGATGCTGATGCATAACACCACTGTCTTTTTTAGTGATCTTATTATGGCTTTGAATGTGACAAAAACGTTATTTGACATCTTAAGGTTAGGGTACCTGAGTTTCTGTGTGACGTGCCACACTTCATCACATTTGTTTTTCCTCCGGGTGATTTTGTAGCCACAGGCTGCGAGTTGAAGTAGGACCACATATTAACACCTTTTTCTTTTTTGGCCAAGCTTTGCTATTGCTCTCATATTCACTTCGCATTAATCTGCTATAATATTAAATTACATACAGTAGCTGATGAATCGCACTCTTTAAAGCACTTTGACACTAGACAGATGTGGACAAATCTGTGCAGGATATCATCTACCTTTGGTGACAATGAAATGAACTATTGATTCACTTTTCAAAAGAGAATATCATTCAGGCCTTTCTGTGGCGCTACAGTGCCAAATTTCTGATGAGGATGAGTTGGATGAGGCATCAGTGGGCGATCTTGTGTTGAAAATGGCCAAGATCTGCTCTTTCTGATTAAGAGGCTCACGCAGTTTAAAAGACTGAAAAACTGCAAAGGCAGGGATGCCATGTGTTGTATGTATAGCTCTTGATGTGGCCTGACCTTTGTGTGGAAAACCACAGCATGTTTGCTGACTCGACTGAAAACTTGAGGCATAAATTATGCAGGGAAAGATGCACTGATACAATTGCATCGCCTCATAATGTATGTTTGCACTTGTACATTTTTTTCTGGTACTCTATTTAACATCTGTGATTAATTTAGATTAATTAATCCCAAAGTATGTAATTAATTAGATGAATCTTTAATCATGTCACAACACCCCACCCTCCAAAAAAAGTTTAAAAAAACAGTTCCTCTGTTGTTATAATGATCCTGACAGAGATCTGTTCACTAATTCGTCTGACCTCTGATGCCTTTTTCCTCATAAGTGCAGTGTAATTGTGTCCTTGAGGACGTGTCTCCTTGCTGAACTCTGTGTGCTTTACTTTTCTACTCAAGGCCTAGTGACAGAAACTGAATAGGGCAGACCAAAAAAAAAAAAATGTCAGCAACTTCAGACTTGACATCCTAAATAGTGCATAAGTATTTATAACGCTGACACCAAAATGACTTCAAGAGACCTCAAGTGAAATTTGCCAGGGGGAAATTGAAGAGTAGGAAGCACATATTTATATAACTATATAACTAGAGCCCACATTAGCCTCAATGCCAATTAGCAGCATTTGTCAGTTATTTTTAAACAGAGTGCGGTTTGGCATAGGTTTTCATTAGTCAATGTGTTAACAACTGCTTGTTTATTTCTTCTAAGGTTTAGCATCTTTTGAGCTGTTTGTTCTCGCTCCCTGTTTCATACACATATGCATAGATGAAAGTGCCGGCTACACTACTGCAGATTTTTTTTTTTTTTTTTAGCAAAAGTGATCTTCCATCATTTTGCACATATAACTGTATAACTGTCTTTGAAATCACTACAGGCAGAGCCACTGATGTTGATCATATGGAAAGCGACTTTAGACAAGAAAGCAGATCTAGCAGAAAGCAAGGCTCTGAACGTGACAGTTGGTTGTTTGAAGCTGAGAACTATTTAATGGACATTGCCACCATGTTTGATGAGTGTAAATACAGCATTTCACTGTAGCAGTCAGTAAAGTCCCAGTGGATATGTGCATTATGCCATGCTACAGCAGAATTGTATGTATCGTGAATACATGTGTGAGTCTTTGTCTCTGTACATGACCTGTATGTGTGGATTGTATCTACGGGTTGTCAAGAAATGTCTTTTGTCTGATGTCCCTGTCCCATTAACCACGGTGCTGACTGGCCTTCTCGAAGAAGTAGATTACACCAAGTTGCCTCATTCAGTTTTTATCTCCACCCAGCGGAAGAATGACTTCAAACCTGTAATGAATTTACAGTAAAGATGGCATTTCAGATTAGGTCTATTTCATCCAGTGTGGTAGGATTGCATTCCTTCCAGAGTAATGAAAAATCCACTTTCTGTGTATTTACACCCACTGTGAATATATATGATATATATAAATATATTTATTTATTTTGCATTTCATTGACATTGATGTAAACAATCGAAAATGTCTAAGGACTCCTGGGTTTAGGTGGTTGTGCTGTATATTTGATGGAGCTGGAAATTCAGTCCGCCATGGCTGATATATTCTTGAGTGACATTTTATCTCAGCAATCTCGTTGATCTTAATGAGATTTCTGTCCTTCATTGGTGTGTGTGTGTGTATGTGTGTGCGTCGGTATATGTGTGTGTCTGCGGTGGCTGCGATTAAGTGGAAAAAGAGTCCCTATCAAACGATTTGTTTCTGACAGTGAGGGCTTACAGCTCAGGAGGCGGGACCTCTGCTGACCTTGGACTGCTGACTGGACTAAGGAGGCTTATGACACTTGCAAGATTTTCTCACTAAAACCACCTTCAGGTCGATTACTCAAATCAGGACACTGAAAAACAAGTTTGTAGTTGAGCATAGCAACATGATCATTAATCAAGGCCGTTAAACGCCACTTCACTTTTATCTCTATACATTAAACTAATTAGATGCTTTAAGAAAACAACATAAAACCACACTATTTGCAAAAACTATTGTAGTGACTAGTGTAAAATCACAGTTTATAAACTGACTCATCTTTTGTTTTCACTAATTGCAAGCCAAACAAGAAGCAGTCCTTTGATAGACTAGAGTTCCAGTCTGTTTAAGTGTTTAACATATCTGTGTTTGTGTTGTGATTACTGCCCTGCTGTTTTTTAATAGATGTGCCACGAATGCCCTCACAAAAAACCACATTAATGCCTAGTGTATGTCTCACAGCTAGATGCCAAATTAATTTGAGTGTATTCAGGCCCCTATATTAAGCATGCACTTTGGTCTTGCCTCTAGTTGCATCAGAAGTGAAAGCAAAAAGAAAAAAGAAAAAAAAGGGGGAGTGCAGATGAGGAGACTGGATCTTCACATTTCACATAGTTATTGTGTTTTTGGAGTTAGCTGCTGTTGATGTTACATTGCTTTTATACAGCAGGTGTTCTGAGATGAAAATTTTTGATATAGATCTGTATCGTCAAAATGGGCTCTTATCTCTGCAACTGAAGATCTTACAGCTCCGCTTTCTGTAAAGGTTGTTTAGATTTTTTGCTTGTTGGAGTGGAAAAAAAGAAAAACGGGTCAACTGTGTTATCCAGAAGCAAAAGTCTAAACTTAGTACAGTGTGGCGGTGCAGTAATTTGTGAAAATGTCAAAATAACATTCTGTATTTATCAACTTAGGATGAGCTGTATGTTGCCATGTTTTTTTATAATGACAGACGGAGCAGCTGGAAAGAATAATAGAGAGTAGTAAACCAAGCCTTATGCTCCATAAAGATTCAATGTTGTGGACCACAGTTGACAGAAATGACACGAGCAGAAACAGTGAAAGGAAGAAGCCTGATTCTGGATCTTGTGTATTTTACACTACAGTGCACCAGACTCCCACCTACTACTGGTATTGCATCAGTGCAGATATTTTGAAAAAGCGGCAAGTCAAACCAAGGCAGGAGAGCAAAGAAAAAATTTTTTTGTTATCTACTCTAGCAGCAGTTTTAAGAAGATGCAGATATAGTGTATAAAAAAAACTGAAAATGGAACTAAAAAATGGTGTGTGGCTCAGGGCCATTGTTCCAGACAAAACAAAACATAATGCAAAGATTTCCATGGTGTATACAATAATACAGCCTATTAAAGCCAAATGTTAGAGGGTAGTTTATGTGAAGGGAATTTCTAACTCTCTTTTAGACCTCTGAGTTAAGTCGTCTTTGTCTTTTTCCAGTTTATCCTTTTCTTGTGTGGACAACAGTCTCCAAGACCCCACTGTCCACGTGCACATCAATTTGATGTCCAGTAACATACAATGACCACTGCTCCTTGGTTTCACTCATGGATTACAGTAGAAAATGTGCAAAATCCCATTTGCTGCAACAAATGGCCCCCAATCTCTGTGGGCTGTGTGGATGTGCAGCATCCATCACCCGTCACTGTCAGCCTGAGCCTCTCCAGCCTGGCTGCCTGTGCCTGTGACTTTCCCACAGCGCTGCTATTTAACTCCATATCTTTCTTGTCGTCACTGCAAAATCTCCTCAGCAATGTGTCGTAGTACATACAGCACAAGTGTGAACTGTGAAAATGTAATACTGTGTATTACATTGCCAGCAGTGTCTCCTCTCCAGCTAGTTTTCTGATAGCAACATCTACAGTCATCAAGTAATAAGCTTGGCTGCCGGCCTGTGTGATGCTGTAACAAGACGGCCTGCATTCACATTTCTGATAAGAAACAAATGCCAGTCATTCATTTTGCAATTTGAAAGTATAGGCAGTGATGTGATATTCAATGACAGCTCCACCAGGATCAAACTGCACATACTCGCTGACAGTGAAAGGAGAGATGTTTAGACTGATCATGGTCAGTTATCAGCCATTACGCAAATACAAAATCTCTATCCCAGTGTGAAACAGAGACAATTTCAGTTCAAATTCCAAGGCGTGAAACTGCTGTCTTCCTACTTGGGTTAATTAAACTATTATTATTTATTATTGTATATTCCGTCAAACATGAGGAACAAACAGTTTACAACTTTATTAAAGAAAAAAACGTTGATTTGTATGTATTTTGAATGCATGTGAACGAGTCTTTACCATGTACATGACTTGTTTGACGTCCCAGTCTGATAAACCACAGTGCTGCTTACACCAAGTTGCCTCATTCAGTTTTTATCTCCACCCAGAGGAAGAATGACTTTCAAACCTGCAATGAATTTACAGTAAAGATGGCATTTCAGATGAGGTTTATTTCATCTGGTGTGTTAGTATTCCATTCCTCCCACTACATCACTACATTTATTGACTTTTTTTTCATTGACATTGATGTAAATAATCAAAAATGTCTAAGGACATCTGGATTGTGGTGGTTGTGCTGCATATTTCAGTCCATGTCTAAATCTATGGGGTCTTGTTGATTTGCAAGTCAAGTCATCTATCTAGATGAGACAAAGTTTGTCAAAGAACATTGTTTTAGATTATAACCTCATTTCAGCAGCATTAGATGAATTTATTAAAAAACAAATTCTTCAGGAGCTTATTGACATTTATAGTTTGAATCTTTTCCATTCAACAAAGTGTCATTGGGCTGGTTTAACAGATTGTCCACTGTAGTGTAGTTTGTAATTCTTAGGAGTGCTGGACTGGGTGTACTTTAGAAGGAGAGGTTGTTAAGGCTAATACATTATCAGACAACTCCCTACAAATACTGCAAAAACAGAGCAGCATAGGTCTCTCTATGGAGTGCTATATTTTGACATGTTTTGACTTCTAAGTCTTATACCTCTGGCCCTAGTCTGATCTGCCAGCTCATGACACCCCTGTATTTCAGTCCTGTGCTTTAGCATTGAATGGACAGCCCAGTGATTTTCAAACAGACTAACAATATTATTCTAATATAAACAATGTACCCTGTATTTTGTAGTCAGTATTTTGATGATAATAGACCTCTGTTTGTCTTCTTTGATCATTGATGGAATCCAAGTTGTGTGAGAGCCCTGCTCTAAATAAACTGTTTCAAATGGAAATTGATTCAGCCATGTCCTGCACACTTCAAAGACTCCTTTTTTTCATTGCATTGTTCTTTTGTGATGCACAGGGATACATAAAGCACTCTGTAGCCGAGAGCAATACCTCGATTTGAAGAAATCAGAGCATCCATCAGAGCAATATGGTGTGTCTTTGACAAGTTAAAGGTCAAACTGAAAGATCTCTGCCATGACTCATACATCTAGCCATCTTCTTGAACATTTGCCAATGTGTTTCGTTTTGTTTTTTTTTTTCACAACTATATACCAAAAGGAAAATGTTTATAAAAACCAGGTTCAACCTTGTAACTTGATTACAAAGCTGGTTTAATGTAATTATTTTTTCAGATTTTCAGTATGTGTAACACAGAAACATTTGCCTAAAGGTGTTGCATCAAAAAATTACTAATCTGTTGTCTCTACAATACAGTCTCTGGACAGTATGAAATATGACCAATACTACTTAAAGCACTCTTTCTACTTGGCCACGCTGTGATAGTCATAATAGTCTCTTTAATGTTTGAAACACTTCTTGACTGAATACTTGTGCCTTGTCTCTGATGCAGTTGAGTAATTTAAGTAATTTAAACATTTAACATTTGTCATTGTTACATAGACATACACTACAATACTGTAGTCCATGAACAGTAGCCTGCTGAAAGTCTTGATGGCCTTTACTCCTGTTTTATTTAAGTCCCCTAACGCTGACAAATGTATTTTTCCTTTTAACGTTTGACCTTAACTGTGTAGGATGATGTGTGTGCAGGGTTTGACACTCAAAGAGTATTTTCACATTCATTTGCTGAAGGGTGAAACTCTCTCCGCTCTCATCTTAAATCTCATTTTAAGCTGTGCATGTGTGAGCAGGATTTGTGACGTCACAACAAGTTTGGCAGCTAATCACAGAAACCTGAAAACTCAAGGTCATTCACACTGAGAACAGACTTTTCAGTGAACTGGATTTTTCAACAACAGAGAAGAAGGAGATGTAATTCAATTTTAATATATTGTGGAAAAAACATACCAGGATGTGGTTCAATATTCAATTTTTTTCCTGTCTCCCTTTTGTATGATGAAATAGTATAATCTTTGCATCTCATTCTGAATTACATGCAAAATGGCTTAGTTTCAGGTTCGACTAAGCATGCTCGCCGTTTTCACACAGGACTGTAAAAAGCATTTTCTTTCTAATAGCCTGCTCTGTCATCCTCTAGTCATTGTCACTGAGTGTTGTCCTCCAACATCCTGTACTGCAGCAAGCTCGTTGAATACTATGAATGGTCATGATCATAACTCACCAAGTCAAGGACGAACAAATGACAGTGAAGCACAAGCAATCTTGATGTTTTTACCCTGCAATTGTTTGTGTAAGTACTCGATAGAATAAGAGGCAAATAGATCCAAGGACACACAGGACATGGCCTGTGAATTTGAGTAATGTATTCCATATGAACGGCATCATCAAGTTTTGATTGTTTTGATGTCATTGATTGTGTTGCTACAGGATATAAATCAAGAACCATGGGAGAACAAAATATCATTCAAAGAGCCACTTAATTCATGACTTTGTCCTACTCTCACAAAGTCATGCATTGTGCCTCCGTCTTTTAAAGTTTACTGGTAATTAAAGTGGCTGATCTGTTGAGAGTGAACTGAGTGTGTTTTGTTCATGTACCATTTTGTTTTTTTACAGCTTCATTTTGTTTGTGGATATCTTGCCCTTCAACATTTGTGCTCTTCTGTGGAAAACTCTATTAAAGTTTATTACATAATTTTAATAAATGCTAAGATAACTGAGGGCAGGAAGATCTATGTAAAGTTTTCACTGAGATTCATATCAGTTGCTGACTTATATGTACATTACTACTATCTCAGTACAACTTTACCAACATTTTTAACCTGAGCAAGTGCATTTGAGGTGAAAACCAACACTGTAAAATCTATGCTTCTTCTACTTGACTTCTCCATTCTGCACAACATAGTTCATGAATTGGTCTTGGTATTGGTATTATTTTACAGCTCTGCTGTTGGTTTCCTTTGCGCTCCTTTGCCTTATCATCCCCTGTAGAGCTGTAACCCTCTTATATAGTATGGTGGTTCAGCTGACAGCATTATTCCCTCCATGCATAATCTGCTCCCCTCCTCTCTTTCATTTTTCATTTTTAATAGAACTCTTTATTTAACTTTATTAGAGATATGTTAAATTATGTCCAAGACACGGAGTGTTTGAAATGATTTTTTTTGCTGGCGTTTTATCTGTGTTGGTAGTGTGGTTTGATAGCGTTGGTTAGTCCATCCTCCACTTTGGCCCAGATTAAAATATTACAACAACTATGCTGATTGCCATTAAATTTTGTGCAGATAGCCTGAACATGGTCCCCACGGGGTGAAGCCTACTTTATTTAATGATTCTTCTGACTTTTCCTCTATTTCAGTTTGTCCAATATCTTGGTTTGTGACCAAGGACTGATTAAGAAGGTCCCATTGGCTTCAGCTGTATTTTGTGTTTGGTCACAAACAACATCGTCACTTCGTTATTATGTTAGCATACAGATGTTAGCATTTAGCTCAAACCATTGCTTTGTCGTCTCTAGCTCTACTAACACCACCAACTAGCATGATTCCTGCTCTTGTGTTACCATAACATGAACTTGGGCTTTCAGCTCTGTTTTCTGACAGTGTTTTTACATCCAAGGAACTGATTTACTCTTAAAAGTTGTTTTCAGATAGAAACCCCAATTTAACTCTGTACACAAGTAAGACTTGAGATTTCTTCCTGCTGCCGAATCAGCATTTTCTTTATTTGTTTTCATGTTCCTTTATTGGGAAATTATGGCTCATGGTCAGTACATGTCCCTCTTTATACCTATACAGTAGCTTTAGTGTTATGACTCACTCTAAGCCCTGTATCCCTCTTCTCTCTTTCTCGTCCCTCTGCTCAGCTATACAGTAGCTAGCTGCTCCGCACTGATTGCCTCCTTTTCCTGGGTGAGATCAGATGAATGCCCACTAATGGGTTTTCAGTTTTATTCACTGAGCCCCTAGTACAGAATTAGAGGGATTTTCCAGGGGTAATTAATTAAAGTGTCCCTTTAAAGGGGAAGTATCTTTTGTCTTGATTTAGTGAGTGGAGTCATTAGATGGAACTTGGTGAATTGGTGAATCACACATTCCCAGCTGAGTTACTGGGGTCATTTTGAGAATTCTATGAGAGGTTCTCATCCCTGGAGTCAAGTGACTGCATAGAGCATTGTATTAATCTTACATGCACGAATATAATATAATTTATCTTTCCAGATATATCTTCCCATTCCACATTACAGTTTAAGGTGCAGGGAAGCACAGCAGTCCAGACCTGTCACATATTGTGCTTTTGTTTAAGCTATAAAGATATGTTTTCTCACCTGTTTACACGTATGCTCAGAATGTAGATTTGACTTAGAGCTGTCACCGTGGATAGGGTGAGTTCAGCTGCTGATATTCCTCCTCCCTGAGGTTAAAGTCCTTGTTCAGACCAACCTGTCCGCTGGGAGCCAGCAGTGTCCTCTCACAGTGACAGACTAGGGGCTGCTGCGCTCACAGCTCAGTGAGACTGACATCTTTCTTTATACGCAAAGACATACACATACACTTACAATACACATTTGCATGACTGTGCTTGTGAGGAATATCATCAGATACATTTATTCAACAGCCTTGTCTTATATACACGCAGAGTAGCTTGGTCAGAAAAACACTATAGGTACTATAGGTACATTCTGTCTGTCTTTGGGAATAAAATAGTTCAGTAACACCATTACCAAGAATGATGCAATATAAAAAAAACACTCATTTAATAAGTCATTCCTAAATTATTTGTTTTTATCTTTAAGTCTTATAATTTTACTATTATGGATCTTTCAAGAAAGAGATGAGAAACTGCATGCATTATTTTAAGCTTTAACAAAGTCCTACATAAAGGTTTATAGGTGACAAAGGCTTAATAGGTGACAAATCAATAACTCCAGAAACATTTCAAGTTCTGTTCAACAACTGTTCAGATGACACAACTCACTGAAAACTATAAAACAATATTTTATATTACAATAACTACTAATTTAAAATACTAATGAACTACTCCAACCCCTAATCTAACTTGCAGTATAAACAACAACAGCCAGACAAGAGGATTGAAATACACATTGAAATTCACTTACAAGTATACATGGTGCATGACATGTAAACATAGTCATAAAGTATTAAGTTATTTGGTGTATAATTTAATTTTCACACCCAAATTTTAATGTATTCTGTCCTTCAAATCAGTTTGTTTTAGACATCGCCATGCAGAATTTTAACTGATGAATATGCAGCATGTGGTTTGTTTATTGAGAAAAGCCTCCAAATTAAAATCATCAAAGGAAAGAACTGAACACATCAAGTTGCACTAGTATAAAGAATTCTTTCAAAGAACCACCTCAGTATTATCTTATTAACTATCAACAGCTGGTTTACTAATCTAATAGCAGACTTTAAGGAGCTGTCTGTGTCGTCAACTGCCTGATAAACTCTATTTCGGACCCAGAAGCAGACGCAAACATTGAGGGTTTGGTGTAGAAAATGGATTTAATGAATAGCAATAGTAAATGAGGGGTGAGGGAGGCTAGTGATGGCAGGAGAGAGGCTGAACAGTGGGAGGCTTGATTAGAGAGAGATGGAGTAGTGGAGTCCTAGGCACAGGAGAAAATCTGGTTAGTGAGTTACACAATGAAAAATCACAACTCTAACTATTTCCCGCAGAAGGATGTGGGGGAGGGGTATGTGTGGGTGGTACATTTGGGTCAGTGAGATGTGCCCTGTCCTGTACCATGGTGGCCCATCAATATTTGTTCTAATCTTCTTCCTCCCACCATTTCAGCTTCCTGTATATTTTGTTTCAAAGTAAAAGCTCTCTACAGAGTCATAATTGCAACCTCATGAATCTCTGTTAATTGGTCTTAAAAAAGACCTGTGAGATAAATCCACACACACACTGTGCTGGCATTAATGTCAGGGTTTTTGGGGTCAGTGGGGTCTATACTGATGGGTCACTACAGCCTTTTACCAGCACTTCAGTGCTCCATGACATAGATTCTCCCAGTTTCCTGGAAATGTTAACATCATTACATTTCAGTTGGTTCAGGTTGAAATTGTTTGCCTGTTAATGCGATAGTACAAGATTCAACAAATTTTTATACTCAATTATCAACTCATGCATCCAGACGCATTGCTTTTTTCTTTAATTTGTCACCCTCATGTCCATATACAGTATGGTTTAAATTAAAAAGATGACTAATGGTTAGCTGACTTAATAGCATGGCATGAAACAGAACCAAGGGGCTATTTACATTTAAACTGGCCAACAGAGGTATGAAAATATAATGGATAAAAGCCAGGAGGTGTGGGTTATAAGGAAGTAGGGAAAGTATGAAATTCTACTTAAATTTCTCCATGAAATCATGCCTCACTTTCTGCACATCTGCCATTGTCTGTAATCCGTCTCTTAGTAGTTGGCGTATTTCTTGCATAAAATCCTGCATGAGAGGTTGTGATCTTTCATTCAAATTGCTCTCCTGGGTCTTGCATTTTAATGAATCGCCTTGAGCCTTCAGTCCATATTCCTTAGTCTAGTTAAGATGGAAGTCTCACCTTACAATTCAACCTTGCACAGAAATGTGCCCATAAAGCCAAGTGTGATGGGAGTGGAGACACAAAGAAGTGCAATGCATAGATAGGACACACCAAATACTTTTTTTTTAGTCAGGGAAAATGAAATAGCTAGTGGGAATGAAAATGTTACCCTGCTTCTTAGCCAATGCATGTTGGATAAGCAGTTATAGAAAATGGACAGATGGGTAGTAAATTAGTGCAAATGAAGAAATAATTTATGTTTTCCATGTACTGCCCATTCCATTTGAAAAATACAAGCTATTACTATGCACCCACCTGCTAACAATGAATTTAGTATATGCCATTTTTTCCCCATCTGTCCCAGTGGAAGCATTCTCTTTTCATCTACAGTCTCTGTCAGTCTCTGTCGAGATCGCCTTTGAGGATCTAGCCAACGTTTCTTCATGGTAGCTTCAGCTGGCTAAGTGTGCTGCGCATGATCAGACATCATCTGCTGTCTAATTGTGCACACACCGAGATGATTAATTAAGCTTAAGAAAACGAAAGCAATATTCTGTCACTTCTGTGCCTTCTCAGATTAATGACTTGCTTTTTGAAATGATCTTCTGGTGGTGGGGGGACGTTGG
Source organism: Rachycentron canadum (assembly GCA_038496675.1). Classification (NCBI taxonomy): domain Eukaryota; kingdom Metazoa; phylum Chordata; class Actinopteri; order Carangiformes; family Rachycentridae; genus Rachycentron; species Rachycentron canadum. The sequence continues at coordinate 1,211,401 of CM076652.1, forward strand.
GTGGGGGCTTGCATTGCCAGAACATTAAAAGCATGAAGCATTTGGACATGTCTGGTGGCATCACTGCCACAGGGTAATTAGATTTTCTTTAATGATGATGGGATCATGTGGTGTGGCTGCTGAAGTTTTCCCGTAATCAATACACCCTAGGTTGTTATTGAGTTTGCTGATTACTACTGCAACGGTGTACTTTGCACAGCTGAGTCAACAACTTTGATGCATTCAAAAAATATCACATTGCATTAACCCTCAATCACCAACTTCCTTTCTCCATCTTTGTTTCTTTTCTCTTTGAACAGACTGGCCATCCTGTTTTCTCCAATTTTCTATGTGTCTCTCTCCTAAGCTTCCACATATAGGAGTTGTTTGCCTGTTTTTTGATAAAGTTTTTTCAGTTTTTCTCCACTGCTGTCTTGCCATATCTATGCTCTGTTCTTGTCTTAATTCTTTCCTTTTCCTTCCTGTCACGTCTAGTTGACTTTACTCTCCGTTCTCATCCGCTCTGCTCTGTTTGGGGTCATAAGAGGCGGTGGTTCATCTGGTCATTATGCTCTGTGGACTGTCTGCCAGCCTCAGGGCCTGACATTTGGCTCCACCATGGGACCTGTAGCATTCATTATACCAGCAGGAGAGGAGGGGACATGCAGATTTGCAAATATAGAAGAAAGTGAACTCAGCTATGGAGGGGAAAACCCTGATTTAAATCCCAAATTACACAGTTCAGTGTGTGCATGTGCTTACATATTCCTTAGTTAGTGGGACGAAAGGTAGACTGAGCCTAGGACACAATAAATGAAACAGTAGTAAAGGAACAAAGACAAGCTTTACACCTAATCTAATGCTAATCTACAATCTGTAACTCAGGTGGTATGATTGACCCTAAATTGCCCAAAAGCACTGCCTGTATACAGTTCTTACCTCCAGTCCTGTATGAGTATGAACTGAAATAAACCTGCAATAATAATTAGTGGCGTAATGATTGTTTAGCTTAAAGGTGTGGAAATGGAATTACTACAGGCATTACTGTAGGCAAAGTGGAAAATCAGCACAAAACAAAAAATGCAAATGTCATATGTATGGCCTCTAGCTGTTTACTCAATGTTGTAAATCAAGAAGTAAAAAACAAGGACAAAAACTATTTTAATGCACTTTTTAAATTGTGTCAACCATTTCTGAAGTGTTTGCATCATGAGTTTTATAGCTATATAACTATAACTATTTTGTACACGTGGTTAAATCCAGTGTTCAAATTAACAGTGCTCACTGATGTCTCCAGAATTACTGCCATTGGTTGTCAGTGGAGTTTCTGAAACAGTGTGTGAACTGACAAATCAAGTTTTCAGTCCACAAATATTTCCAGAGGTATCTGCATATCTTTGTTGTCACAGACATCAGTTAATTATTCAAATGGAATACAGTGGGTTTTTTTGTTTGTTTGTTTGTTTGTTTTTGTTAGTTTTTTTTTTAATTCATAAACTAAAGCTGAATGAAGTGGTAGATGATTGAATTGATGATGAAACAAAGACGAGAAAAATTATGTATTTAAATCTTTTCTTCCACTGGAAAATGAAGGCCACTCACAGTTGAAAAAAACTACAAACCGATTAGAAAGAGCTGAAGCTAATGTTAATTTTGACTCGTCTATGTCAGGGACCCGTGATCTGAACCAACTGAAATTGTCCATTGAGGCACATTGTAATTCATTCTGATAAAAATAAAGTACATAGAGAAATCTGGTGTTAGCTTAACTGTGTTGAGCTATTGCTTGAGAAAGTACTTTCTGGACTTTAATTCAGATAAATGCACTATGTCCCACTGACTTGCCTGCATACATATAAATAATATAAACCTGTAATTAAAATACATGAATATGTTTCTGGAATATAAAAGCTAACTGTTGCTGGGTTTATTTGGATTCCTCTCTTGCATATGCTCCTTTTTTAAAACTTTTATTTATCTGAGGTAGTTTCGCTTATACGGGAATGTCCTAACCACATCGGTCACACAAATTCACACTTAGAAGCTGCTGGCCACTGAACAACTCCACTCGAGCAGCCGGGGTTAAGAGCCTTGCTCAAGGGCACCACAGTGGTGTTGATGAGGGCTGGATAAGTGCTGCTCTTTTCACTTTTCCCACCCAGATTTAATCCTGCCAGTTCTCCTCTAACCTTCAGGCCACCACTGCCCTTTTCCTGCTCTATCTTTTCTTTGAGACTTAATGCAATTAATTATTTTTTTTCAATTATCAAGTAAAGATATAATTACATTACCCAGCTTTGATTGTCATTGTGCTGACTGGAGTTGTTTGCCAAGTTCCTCTGTTCATTAACTTGCGTGTTATTTATATTCTCATTAGCCAGTTATTTGTATTCTCACCAACAAATGTGTCATTGCTATGCTGTGATGAAAGCAGTAATTGTCCTTCTGTCAGTCATTTCATCTTGAAACTGTGCTCAAGTACAACCACTAGCCCAAATGTGTATGTGTGTCCATCTACAGTACAATATAACGTCATCATTTCTTCAATACCTAAACTCAGTTTGTTTATCACAGTGATTTTCTTCCACACAAGCCTTACGTATTTTGTTCTTCTTTTCTTCATGGACTGCATTGGGTCTTTTCTGGCATAAATTGTTTATTATCGGGCTTTTGCCAGGGGTCCAGCTGTGGCCTGAGCATTGAGTGGCTGACAAGATAGAATGGAGAAACTGCATTGTGAAGGAGGCAGGAAAGGGCAGCTGGACTGTATTTCACTCCATTCACTCGACTGTCAGCTCAGCGCTCATTATCTCATATTTAGTTTCCATGCACCAGAGATCCACAACAGCTTTTCACATCTCCAGCTCAGCCAATGCTGTTAGTGCATCTACAGTAATTTATGTAGAAATGTTTTGTGACTAGCTGAATGGTAAAACCTTTCAGCTAAAAAAAAAAAAGGCTCAATTCACTAGTTGTGAATAAAGATTCCCATTCCCACACTGCATTCTGATCCACTGATCAGTGGACAGTGACAGTTTTGACCCAAGAGAATCAATTTATTTGAGTGAATTTCATGTGAGTAGCTTTACACAGTTGTCTCCATATTGCTTTTCACAGTAATTTCTTGTATTGAACAAACCTGTGTCCATAGAGCTAAAGGAAGGTCATGTCTATCAAGTTCAAACCACTCACAGGGGAAAGGCCATTTTTGGTACACGCCCTTTCTTTTCAGAGTTTTGACTCACATCAGCAAAGAGCTACACTTTTAAGAGCCAAATCACTTCAGACATGAGGTCATTTGTCTCAGATGTTGGATTTTTAAGCACATTGTTGGCTTAGTTGTCAACTGTTGGTGGTTTTATGTATCGTTTTACTGTATCAGTGGTGCAAATCAGACAATAAACACAAACTAATCTAATCTAATCTAATCTAATATAATATAATCCTAAATTGCTCTCACTATAGAATGGTTGAAGCCACATAGGGTTTCCCCCACTGTGCTTATGGAATTGAAAAGAACAGACCAATGTAGACTATTATACATCAATGAGCTCATACAATTACTCTCCTTCTTAGACCCTTAGTCAGTTAACATTTCAAATTACTTTCCATGTCAGGGTAGCTTTGAAGTTGACTTCTAAGACAGGAGACAGTATAAATGACATTCAAATTAAGATATAGAGCAGAAGTAATGTCAGTCTTGTTAATGTATATATTTTGAATGGGTTAAGGAGTATGTAATAAGTAGTTTTGTGCATATGTAACTTTTGGTAGTCAAAATCATCAAAATAACTAGAAAACTAGTAAATATAGTAAATAATAGTTTCATTTACAGTGATTTTAAGACAGTGTTCTTCTCATTTCCACTTCCACTTGTTCTCATTTCCACATGTTCCACTTGTTCCACTTACACTCATTTACAATAATTTTTTGTGCAGTTACTATAGAAGATCAATGAAACACCATTCCCAAAGTAACAACATCCTCACAGACTTCAGCACGAATGCCTTGTTTCTGAAAAGCAGGGGAAATTTAACTAGTCGGCTGGTTTTGTTTTGTTTATGCTGCAACTATACAATGTGTTCATTTGTCATTACTTTTTCCTATGTTTATATTGCCAAGTCTTAAGAATAAGCCGCTATGTTTATGTGGAGATTGTTTTAGTACAGTCATGCAGGATAGTGCAGCATGATGGCAGTGTGCCAGACAGACCGACGAGGCAGGTAAGCAGGCAAAGTCTAATGGAATAAATAAGCTGGCTAACATGAGGTGAAAGTGCTGATAGTGCCTTAAGATATGACACATACACTTCAGTTAACTTGCCAGAAGAATATGTCAAATATGTGCTTATACAGGTAAGTAGCAGGCTACAAAGTGTTGGCCAGACCCACACACAATCACAGGAGTGACAGAAACTGACATAGATTTGTGCTTTTTATCAATGGTCTCTAAGAAATATTCAAAGACGAGATACACAAAATTGTCTGTCTGTCAAACTGTCATTACATTTTCAAACTAAGACAATAAGGTGCCTGTGTTTTGAATTTAGTCCCATGTAGTGTGATGCAACCATGCTACAACATGTACACAAGCAAAAGATCGAAAAGTCTGAAAAGTAAAAGTCAAGACAGTTTGAATGTCTCAAAACAGTCAACTTCAAGCATACAGTAATTTGATGTAAAAAAAAAAAAAAAAAAAATCTGGTCTTAGAATCATCTCTTTGAAATGACAAGTTTCATAAAAGACAGAGACACTAGCAGACAGGCCAGTGTCTAAGCACTGAAGAAAAGTGTAGCGGTAACAATAGGCAAGCAAACAGTATAGACAGGCAGAGCACAATGCACCATTCAGTCAAACAGATGGTGTCTCTGCTGAAAGCTACCGGCACAACTCACAACTATCACCCTTCTTATACTTAATAGACATGACTGCAATAGACATGTATTTGCAGCTGCATAGGAAACATAAATTGTAGATTTGAGTGGGAATAAATAGCTGTGCAAACAATAGAAACCACGAGGCAGACAGCCCATGCTGTTCCGTACCTCCTACCTTGAATAATTGTTTCATTAGCAATGCATTTTGAAGGCAAGCGTTATTTAGTCATTTTCTTTTATTTAAATGTCTATCCGTGTTCGTGTCAGTGACTGTTAACCACAGTTTTTCAAATTAATAGCGTATTCAGCATGGATATAAATTAGCCTGCAAGTGATCTGCTGCTAAGTAGAATGCCACAAAAGGCAAAAGTTGAATGAAGTGAAAAATAAGTTTCTGCCATGCTGGCCTCAGTGTTATGGAACACCCCAGTAAAGTGACTTTATATACATGTTTAATAGCCCCTGAAAACATGGTTTTATAACAGTGGGTCTCTACAGCAATGGGACTTTGAAATATGAAGCATCAAAGTTAAAGTTGAAAACATTTAAAGAAGAGTTAGCACTTTTAACACTCCACTGTAGTTTGGTTACACGTTACAAGTTCTGACAGCTCTGGCAACAAGGAATCATCAACATCTTCCAGCTGAACCATGTCCACCTTAAAACCAGAGACAAAGGGAAGTTCATGAACACAAGCACAGGAATCTGTTGTTGAAAAAAACTCTTCTAACTTTGGCAGAAAATGTTCACTCATTAAAAGAAGTTAATTGAGAAAATAGGTTTAGGCCCTGTGTGTGCTGCAGTATTCATTGCTGCTGTCACTGAAGTGTTTTAATTATCAAAGTATTACTGAAGACAAACCAATCACATTAGACCCTAACGCAATTTCCCTGTGCTGCAGTCTGTTGGGGGGAGGTTTGTAAAAATGTCAATTTCCTCCTCCCATATTTTTTTGTTGCTGAACATTAACACCCTAAAATACAACTTGCATTATTCCAAACACACTGTTTTTTTTTAACCATTTTGTGAACACAAAACCAGGTATTGATAAATCATGTTCAGATAGAGGTTTCTACTCTCATGTTTTCCCTCTGCTGTTGTGTTGATTTTTATTCTCCATATTTATCTCTCAGCGTCTCCCTCTCTCAGCGTGAGGTTTTCTCTCCAACATTTCCATGTACACTTACTTTTGGTACCACTGCATACTGCTTCATATGAATATGTGCTTGTTATTCATAATCATGTATCTCAGCAGGATTGGTAAGGGATAAGATGATTTATCTTTGAACTTCTTTTGATCTCATTCCCACCTGAGTATAAAGCAGGTCAGCTCCTGGTCTCTTTCAGTCACTTGAGTCTGATTAATATAAATCCCATTTCAGGTTTTGAAATATCCATTGTACGTGGTGAATAATTGAAATCACTAACAGTCATGCAGACACACAGGCAGTGTGGGTGTCCACACAACTCAAAGTAGACTCAAACATGTACTAGAATCATATTTACCATTTTTTTCTATCTTGTCTATGTGCTCTTCATCTTCATCTTGACTTTTCACCATGTGTCAATTCCCTGGTGCAACCCACAGATCTGCTGGCTCCCGCTGATTTCCCTTGGTGTTTGAGAAAGATATAGGGGTTAGCTGTAGGCAACAACACCATGTCCCACCAGCCTGCGTGATGAAATCAATCCACAACGTGTATCTGTGCCTGTTTTTTTTTTTTTTTTTTGTGTGTGTGTCAATCATTGTGTCTTTTCATGTGTGAGTTGGTGGTGGTTTACGTCATAGACCCGTTCTCTAATTCTCTTCTCTCTCTTTTTTTTGACCAACTGTCACACATATGTGCAGCTCATAATCCAGTAACTTAAGAGGTATGCATCACACGGTGTTTGCAGACTATGTCTGCTGTCTCCTGCTTTCTTGTATCGCTCCTCTCTTCATCCAGTCTGAGCTGGTGTCATACAGCAGCACAGCAGATGGATTCCACTGATAGCAAGGTAATAGTAGCCCTGCACATTCACATCCATCCCACTATATAACTATCCAATGCTGTTAAGATTGATTAAGCCTTGGCTCCGGCCAGAGGATGAAGCTGATAAGAGAGGGCAATGAGTCTCCACCATGGCCACCTGCATGATATCATTTCATGATTAAACTCAATGGATGTCAGTGTTAAAGTTATACTCAGCCCCATTGTCCCATTAGAGAATGCTAGATGTTTATCATGTAAGCTTATTGATAGTGATGACTGTTGTATTCTGGACTGACAAATGTTTCCTGATTACATGATTGTAATTTGCAAGTGGAATTATGGTATCTGATGAAGACAGTGAGGACTGGCATGGTAAGCTGGACACTGATATCAGATAAAACATGTAATATGATTGTACTGCATTCAGGAGACCTCAGTTTGCCAGTGAAATGAGAACATAATTCACTGAGATCTGTTCAAGATAACCAATTTAGTCATCGTTTTTAACTCTCTAATTTGCAGCCGGTTAGTGTGTCTGTGTGCAAAACTGTCAGTGTGTGTGTGTACTTGTGTGTTTGTGCGCACGCTCACTGTGTCATCTCTAACTGTGTCGCTTTTGAGGTGTGAAGTGGAACAGAGTATAGGTAATGAAGGAGATGGGACTGTGTAATTATTCTGCAGAGGAAGGATTACTGGTTTACTTAACCATTAATGGTTCACCTTGAAGTGCAAGTGGCAAGGGGATAAAACTTGCACCTCTCTGCCCCTCATTAGCTTCAACTGGACTAAAGACATTTGCTACTAAGCCACTGTTATTTAATGTAGACTTTGCATATTTTCCTGTAGACCTTTAGTGTCTTATTTGAGGAGTTAGGCTAATGCACTGTGGAAAGTGCAGCCAGGCATTAAGAAGAAGCATGAAAAGAGATCGATGTTTATGAGCCATGCTACACAGTGCTGGTATGTGGTACTAAGGAAAAATTTTTGTATGTGGGTGAAATAAGAATCACACAGGATTTCTTACCAGATCAGTTTAATATTTTTAATAGTTTGATAATTTCAGAGAAGAAAAGAACCATTTTTATTTTAGGTAACCCAGTCAGGGATTTGATCAAATAAATCCCGCCTCTTAAAAAAATTGAAAGGAGCAGGATTGCGTCATCATCCACATTAATTAGTTGTGTCATTAGAATGATATATATCATTCTAAAATGACACTTTGCATTCCTCACTTACTGCATAATTGTCACTCATTTTAGAGTGAGCCAGACACCCCCCGCTTATCAAAAGTTCCCATATGCCATATGACACCATCTCATCAGCATGCAGTCACACATCTATCTGAGAATGAGCCAAACTTAAAACTTAAACAAATGAGAGCTGATGATATAACCAGAGGTTTCTGACTGCAAGGCAATGACAGCAGGAGCATAAAGCTCTGGATGGAGATCCAGTTCATGACTGACACTGATACTGTAAAACATAACTCAGAGGAGACACAACCATGAGACAACATGGTCTGAGTGTGTGTGTGTGTGCGCACACACGTGGAAGCACACATTTATGCATTTGTGTGCGAGTCCTTCTGAATCGGTGCGACAAGAGACAGAGATTGAGGGTTGAGGGTGTCAAGGATTGCCTCCTATTTCAGCTCAGGTGCAGCAGGCAGGATTTTCATTTTTGTTCCCATTACCAAATAAAATGCACCCTGGTGTTATAGCTGACATGAGTTAGAAAACACATTAATAGGGAAGGCTAACTTTTTAAGTGGCTGTCTGTGCAGCAGCAGTTTGAAATTGTACTTTTCAGACATCTGCTGACATGAGTGCTCTAATTTTAGAACACCGAACAAAGGACATGTTGAGGACATGTAGATACATCAGGAATATCATGTAGATAACAAACTGATGTCATTGAGATGACATAGCTCGACACACATATGGAGAGAGTGCGTACAGTATTTGTCCGTAATATGTCCAGCCAGTTCATCTTAAATATATATTGTGCATCTATATTGTATTATATTAATGGCTATTATTGGAGTTTGGTTTTTAAAATCTAAAGTATTATAAATCTTCCGAATTTGCTGGGGTGTGAGATTTATTTCAGAATCTGTTTTTCATGTTTTGTTCACACAGTACAAACACAACTATCAAGAAATGTGATGGAACCTGTTTTGCTGTTATGTTGATGTCTTGGGTAAAAAAACAGCTCACATCCTGCACCTCTTTTATTCCCTTAAAAATGGTTATTTATTAATGACATTGTCATTTTGCTCTCTCTCACGCACACATTTCCGTGAGAAGTGAGTTCAGATTCAACCTTTTCCTTCACTGTCTTCTCCAGGAACCACAGTGATGAGAATGACGGCATTCGACGCAGACGACCCCGCCACAGATAATGCCGCGTTGCGCTACAACATTGTCAGGCAGTCACCAGACAAACCATCGCCGAACATGTTCTACATTGATGCAGAAAAAGGCGACATTGTCACAGTCATCTCCCCTACGTTACTTGACAGAGAGGTGGGTAAACTTGGCAAACATCTGTGTGTGTTTGCATGTGTGTGTGATTGTGTCTGTAGTGTATTACTCTGAGTGACTGCTGAGTGATGGTCTTATTCCAAGTGAAACAGATTGTGAGTTTTTCCTGGACAGGTTCAATCCTCACCCTTGTCGCAGGCATTTCTGAGATGCAGTGTGTTGTGCATCCTATTTCTCGACATGCCAGTGTGTATAAAGTGTGTAGATTCAGTATGAGTGTGTGTTGTATGCCACCTATACGTGTTTGTGTGTGTCTTTGTGAGAATGAGCGCTGGTGCGTTCCAACGAGCAGGCGCAGAAGTCAGATGAGCGTCTCTCCATTTCCCTGTCTATCCGGAGCGAGACAACGGGATGATTGCTTTTTCAGCAGGGTGACCAATGCCAGAACATCGATTGGGTTCGCTGGTGGAAGAGGAATATTAGCTGTTGTCAGACACTTAGCGCATAGTTTAATTGAGGTGATACACACTCATCCGTGGGCTCTGGTGGTGTCCAACAAGCCTGGCTGAAAACCTCCCATCCGGAACTGTTGGAGCCATGGCAGCTAACCGCCCTGATGAGCCGCTCCCCGAGCTACAGTAAACTGTTTAATAGCGGCGTAATTGAAATGAGATGTAAGCAGTGCAGTGAGCACTGTTAGCACTGGTTTTGTGAAGTGATTGAGAGACTGGATTATTTGAGAGATGCATGTTGGTTAATGCAGTTTCTCCTCTGTAAAAGAAAAGTTAGACTTCTGAAGCTTATCACCTCCAGGAAATTTCAAAAGATTCTCTCCATGAAGAGTGCTCCTCCTCTTGTCTGCAGCCAGGATTTATTACAACCGCTCACAGGCTGGTGTTGGAATATGCAGTTGAATGCTTTTGAAGAAGGCACACAGCCAAATTGTCAGACTGTTTGTGGCCTGCATAAATCTCTTAAAAAAAGCAGATTCTTCCTTTCACCCTTTCTCCCTTAACTGTTGAAGTTATTCAGACTCAAAGTCAGCCATCTTTATATGTTAGCAGTATCATTATGGAGTCGCGCTTGATCATTTTACTTTTACTACTCACTGTTGATTCATTGAACGCCTAACTAACTCTAACTACACAACCAACAACAAAACATTTATAAAGTACAGTAAAATGAAGTTAGCAGCCTATTACCTGTCAAGGAGAAATAAAGCAAGTTCAATAGAAACACGCTCTCTCTGAAAAGATCTATGATTGGCCAAAGTCTAACATCATGGAGTAGATTTTCTAAAGTTTAAAAACAGAGCCAAGAGCAGGTGTAGATCACTATCAGACCACTTGAATTACAAAATGCTGAAAGGTTGGTAACATTTCATCAGCAAGTCTGTGTGACAAGAAGAAGTGTCAGTCTCCATGAAATCTTTTTCATTTCAAATGCCATGTTGTTTTTTCTCTGCTAAACAGCCAAAAAGCAATGACTAATCCATGTCTGCAATGCTGACCTAAAAGCAGTACAAGCCTGAAGCACCATGTATGATTGTCTTTAAGTTATATCTACAAGTATCTACCCCCCCACCCCCACACTGCTATAATTTATTTTTCTGGAAAAATTAAAACATCCTCAGGGAGTTTAGCAACAGTCCAGCCGCAGTGCAGCATCTCTGTAAAAAGAAAAAAGAAAGAGACTTCAAAAGCTCAGTCAGACAGCAGAGCCAGATGGAAGTGCAGAAGGCATAAGTTTTATACTGTCCTGCTCTAGGTCTGGAGAGATTTAAACCCAGCTTCTTCAGCACATTCTCATAAATATAGCCCCTGCACGACACTCATCGATTCCATCCAGAGTGTAGTTCTTGAAGTTTGAAGTTTTTGAAGACAGCATGTCCAGCATGTATGTGCAGTGTGTGTGTGACAGTGAGAGTTTTACTCATCAAAACAAAGCAGAAACACAGAGAAGACAGAAATAGGTGAGAGATGGCCAAACTGTTCTCTGTTCTCCAAATTCTTTAGTCATAATTCAGGTGAAGCTCTTACTGAATTTGAATAGACACCTCACCTGCCCTGTGGTGGTGCTGGATGTTGGGTGGGTGGCAGAAAGCAATCCAGAGAAAATTGGAAAATCAATTTTGTCACATTGAAATCAGTTTGATTTTCCCTCTAGTGCTTTCTCTGAGGCGTAAAATCCTGTCTTGATATGCACATTTATTCCACTGCTCTGTGTTTTTCTCCTCCCTTTACTTTAGACACATCTCCCCTCACTGTCTTATATTATTCTGACACAAGACACTGTTGGATCAATGGCAGGCTGTAATTTTTGACAGCTAATATTGCTGCCGGGCTGAGGCCATTTTCATAAGTCGGAAAGGATGGTGGAGTTCATATCTTTGACTGGATATACATGGAAATCGCCCTTAATCATCACAATGCTTTTAGAAGAAATCTGTCTACTTTACAAAAATGTCCATCTTAACCTGTTTTCCTAAAATAGCTGAAAATTTCTCCTTTTGAACAATCTGCTAACACATGCAAATACTTACTGCACACAGTGGAATGGGAATTATTTAACTTTTCTGCACATGTAGATGAATGTTAAATTGGATTGGAAAAGTCAACATAGAAGCAAAGGATTTCTAGTCTTAGACGGATTTTTTCTGATTAGCTCTGACTGGGAATTGATTTGACTTGGAATGACAAAGAGGGACATAAAGGGCTGAAATTATTCACCCATGTTAATAAGTGTGTTCCAACATCTTTGGCCTATGTGAAGGCAGGGTTGAAGACGTCCCCCTGCTGATCCCTCATACTAGACTGAGCATAATCCAAACACCATTTATCAGTCTAACCACTGTTTCCTCAGTCAACTGTGCTTCCATGCACCACCTCTCGTTGTCACAGCCTGACTACGCCGCATCCTTTTCAGAGGCTTGTGAACTAAAGGAGCGAGATGTAAATATGTGAAGTGAGGTGCTGGTACAGAGAGGGTGGCAGCCTAGGTGTGGGGGTGGGGTGGGGAGGGGGGTAAGCAAATGAGCACATACAACATTTAATTTATATTTTCTGATGTATACTGTCTTTTGAGGCAAGGTGAATACCTACTACAGGATGTGTGTTTTTTTGTTTTTGTTTATTAGAGTGTCCTCCATCTTTCTGGTGCCACACTTACAACCATATACAACCATACACTTGATGGCAACATGAAAAATCATCACATACATTTACATACATTATTACAAGATTCAAATCAGTCGGTTATATTGGATCGTGTCCTCTGTCTCAGCTGCCAGGCTTCTCCAATAGATCTAGCCAAAACAAAGGTTTCCACATTAAAAAAACCATCACAGCATATCACAATCGGACAACCTCAACAGATCAGGATGCTTCAGTTGAATCTTGTCAATCAAATATGTCCTTAGATCAGAATACAGCAATGAAGTTTATTCTCAACAACCCCAAGATCACATACAACACACAGACGTTGCTCTTCTGAAGTGTCTTTGTATCAACCTACCTCAACTACCAGTGATAAAGTACCAGTTTGTACCTGACGACACAAAGACCTGAGACCTCTCTGCAGATTTGACTTCATGCCTGGTTCATGTATGTATAGTAATCACTCTTAATTTAGATGCAAGTTCCAAGCTTTGGCTTCTGGCAAATTTTCTGTTTCCAATCTTCTTTATAAACCTTTTTCATTTTGTGTTTGACTATATTTATATTACACTGCAAGTTATTCCTAAAAATGAATTGCACATCAGCAATGGTACATTTCCTTTGATGCAGAGATGAGGAGGACACATAATAACATACACTAAATAAGAAAAATAGAAGGCTAGTGCGAAGGTTATTGACTCCAAATTCATGCAGAATATATCTTGAAGTTACAGTACAGTGAAAGAGTGATCACATTTCCTAGACATGCACACACACACAGGCATCTTGTCTGAACTACACACACACACACACACATACACATACACACACACACACACACACACACACACACACACACACACACACACACCAGTCATTGTAATCTATTTTAGAGTATGGGGTGTCTGTGTGCAGGCAGGCAGTAACCAGAGAGGACAGACTGCTAATGGCAGTGTGACTTTCTGACTCTCTAATGCTCTCTGGCCAATCTGGGAGCTGTCAGTGGTAAGGATAGCCAATCGATGGACTCGGCCGACCCCTCCATCCCCCTCCATGTTCTACAAAGGTGAATTACATGGAGATAAAATTGATGCCTGTATGTGTGTGTGGTGCAACTGTAGGTTTCTATCCACGTAGATAGAACTGCATGTTTCCTCATATTTATTTATTTTCTTCCATCTGTGGAGATCTTTTTTTTCCTATCAGACAGAGAGCACATGAGCACATCAAAAACACTACAAGAACATATTTTATTTAATAATTATATCATTAGAAAACGATTTTTCCCAACAATGTGACAAAGCACTCAGTATGCACCCTGTTGTACTGTTTACATAAAAAATAATCTGTGCTGACAGACCAGGTTATGTGCCTTGCCGACACAGACACATCCTCTGTCAGCAAATGATCTTTGCCTCTACGTTGTGCATTTTAAGAAGTGACTTTACATTATCTTCTCTGTAATGTTTAACTAGTACAAATCCAGAGTGACAGGTAGATGGATGAATGTACACAACTATCCTTGATCAGCAGCGTGGTATGCAAGGTTTGGTGTGACCTTGGTAGTGTTGTTCCTGACAGTGCTGGTCTGAGGAGAAAGCTTATCCTGTCTAATGGCTTACTTGGCTCGATGGCCAGAGCAGCTACATGCCTGCGCGCTGTGAAGAATGACAGCTGAAGCTTTGGCAGGTTACACTCTTCACGAAAACGACTCTCTCATTTCCTCTGCTTTCATTGATGTAATTATTTTGCCCCTTTTATTGTTTTTTCGCCCCCGCGCTTTGCCCGTTCATTGCATTATTTTCTTGCCTTTTTTTAATTTTATTATTTTTTTTATCTAGTCTTGTTTTCTGTCTTTGTCTCCCCGCCTCTGTGCCTGTCTCTTTTTTTTGTTTCTGTCAGCCTCGCTCCCCTTCTTTGTCAACACTTCACTCTGGACATCCAATTACTTGCAGGTCATAGCATAGTGATTCCATTCAGAGCGGTGCCATTCAGTGCAGGCCTCAAACAGCCATTCAAATTACATCCTCGGCTGCCTACAGAGTTGCCGCTCTGCAAAATGTTGTTTTCAAACATTTCTGGGGCCACCACCTAATCTGATCCCCCAAACATAATTGAATGTCAGTCGTCACATAAAGATGCTTTCCTCTCTTCAATTAGCGTCTCGCTTTCTCATGTCACAGCAACGAGACAAAGCAGACAGAGAAATATTTACTCCTCCCTGGTAGAGGCCGGAGAGCGTTATTATATTATATAATTTATATGCAAATAATATAGCACAGGGAACACATTGATAAGATTTCATTACAGTTGATCTGATGTTCACTTCAGTTTATAAACTCCCTTTCATTCCCCTATTATGATCTGGAGATTGGAAAGGTGCGAGTAGATGAGCTGGCTGGAGAGAGGCGCAGGACAGAACGGACACAGGTATAGGTTCTCGGAGTGGATAAGGAGGGAGGGATGTGAAGAGGTGAAGTGCTGCCTGTGAGGTGGTCTGACAAGAAGGACAAATGGTCAAAGTAAGAGAGTGAAGTACCAGTTCGATATCTGCTTAGAGATGCAGCCTCCAGTAAGCAGCTCAATGGAGAAGTGAGACTTGGGTAAAGTTCATCGGTGCAGAGACGGCAGAAGGATGGAGGATAATTTTTAGCGACAGCATTGAGATTTTTTTTTTTTTCTTTATGGCAACAACACTGTGTTTTATTCTCCAGTGGTGAAATATTTTTTTTCAACCATATCTGTAGCCACAAGCTTCACAGTTGTGTGGAAGTAATTTAGAGATACAGAAGTGTTTATCTCCAAGAACTGAGAGAATCAAAACCTACAGTATATAAATGAACTACAGCCAGTGTACATAAATAAACTACAGCCAGTGTAGACTACAAGTAGTGTGAAATATATTCATAGGTATTTTTACACTTCAAAAATAGTCAATACTGAATGTTTCTTCTATACCCTGTTCTAGGGCTGCAATGAACATTCATCTTGCTTACTACTCATAGAGAAGAGAGGGTGGCAGCGTCTGTTCACTCACTAACTTGATAGTTGTGCTTTTGATCAATGCAATGATTTTTGAAATAATTTATATTTCTACTTATTCTGTTTTATTTAGCTTGTCCACAAAAGTGTGTGTGTGTGTGTGTGTGTGTGTGTGTGTGTGTGTGTGTGTGTG
>CM076652.1:1227542-1252509 GCA_038496675.1 Rachycentron canadum
TGTGTGTGTGTGTGTGTGTGTGTGTGTGTGTGTGTGTGTGTGTGTGTTTCTTTTGTTGGTTTCCAATTTTCTCAGTAACAGAAATATTCCTCATCAGCAACCAAACTTAATTCAGATTAATTATACTTGGAGATCATCTAGAGGACTGAAAGGCTAAAAAATCCAACAAATATTGTAATTTTTGACTGTATTGAAGTGACTGCACAGTATGAAATGACAGATGATTCATGACACATAATAGATAAAAGCACATGTTTACATTTAAGGTGCTTGGCTACCTCAGTTTTTGTCCTAATCAATATATAAGAGCATATCTTTCCAGATGTGATTGATACATAAAGCAGCTGAAAACATTTTCAAATGTGACTCAATAATCGAATGATTAAAGACGAACATTTAATGATATGATTCATTATTAACACTTGAATCTTCTTTTCTTCATCTGTGTGGGTGTGAAATGATTTAATTATAACCGTGCCATACTGTTAAATTTCTTTGCCTATTTTAGTTATTCAGGTTTACTGTATATGTCTTGTTAAGGAGTTAAATGTATACATTTTGTTGTTCTTGACGCAAAGACAAAACCACTCACAATCAGTTGACATGTCCTCACATGGATAATGGCTCTAATCCAGAAAAGAAAGTAAAACACTTGAGCATATTACCAAGAGATCCCATTATATGAATGTTACTGTAATGTCTCCATATGTAAAGGCCAGTAGCCAGAATGGTGGCAGCTGTAATCAATACAGTGTAGTTGGTGTGAACCCAACCACCTCAAGTTCCCTTGTTCCTACCCGAAATGAACAAGGTGGACACTGTTCACAGGCATTGATAAATTTACAGCACCCCTCCATTTCCCCTCTATCTCAATCCTTCCTCTCCTCATCATCCTCCACCTCCTCCCCCTGCCTTCTCTCCCTCCTCTATCATGCCTCTGTCCAGTTGCATTAGTGAGGAAATGAGATTCCCCCTAATTAATTAGATCTCTGAGTGCTAAAGATGAAGATTACATCCCAATGAAGGTTAGAGGTGTCAATCACAGTTTTTTTTAGACCAAGCATTCCTCAAGATAAATTGAGTCCCCTGGGCACCCTGGGTAAAAGTGTGTGTTGTGAATCTTACCCCCACCCCTACCTCAATTGCTCTAATTGAGTCCCACCAACAGTAGTCAATGAAAGGGCCCAAGACCAGAGAAAACAACGAGGTAGAGATTTATATTCAGAAGAGCAGACAAGAGATGCATGGTTTTTAACAGACGGGTGAGGGAAAATGGAAATAAGAAGGATGAAGGTGAAAAATTGGATCATTAAGACACTAAGTAGATGGAACAACAGAGAGGAATATGCAGGACAAATTTAATAATGGAGGTAAAACAAAGGAAGTGGGACTCAATCATTTATTCCATATGAATTTAACATTTATACATGTAGTCAGAAAGAACAAAAAATTTGAGAATGTTTGTCAGTAAAGTTTCTCTTTTCACGTCATGATCATGACTGTACAATACGTCTTAATCCACATTTTAATTGCACTAATTGGACAGGCCTGTAAGAGGATAATTTGAAGAAAAATAATTAAATAAAATGCTTCAGGGGTTTGGTTGGCTGTTCCAGGTCAAAAGTCTAAATCATTTTTCATTCCCTGTCTTTCTCTATAACATTCACATACATTCTAATTACCTTTTATTTGGAGAAACATTTTTATGGTTGAAGAAAAAAGGCAAAACAATGTATTTTTCTGTTAAGGAAATAAAAAAAAAAAAGCGATGGCGTCTCCTCCCTCATGGCTGCAAGAGTGCACTGACTTTCTGCTGTGTACCTTCACTAACCTGCTTGGCATCCCAGAGTGCTGTAATTTTCAAACATCCAGTATTTATGTCCATGTGGCACAGGGGTAGAGCTGCTGCGGGAACACAATCTGTTCAAAGTCTAAAACTCGAGAAGCTGGCAGATGATGGAAAACTTCTGTCAACTGAATTGCATCACATCAAGCTTTGATTGAAGAATTAGGTCTGAGATGATGAAATAAAATATTAAGTGCTGAAGAATGCACAGAAATAGTAACATCATCACATTAAAGGCACACTCCACCAATTTTACACATACGAGCACTCAGTTAATGTGTCTGTTGTGTTGGGTTAGGCTTGGAGTCTACAGAATTATGACTATCTATCTCTATATCTATTGAGACCACAAACTTTATGGAAGTGTATTACAAAATGACCAGAGAACCCCTTTAAACTCCCACTCCATTTGTTGGCTATTAACATGAGTCATCACACTGTTTTACTCTTGGGAACCGGCTAAATGTTGGTGATTGTCAGATAAAATATGCACCCCGTTTCTCTTCCATCTCCTTTCTGTCATTGTGCAACAGTGGTGTAAAAATGATTTTGATTTATCGCTTGTTAGAAATGTTCACTTTTCAGTACATTCAAAATCCTACTTGAGTAAATGTATCAAAAGTATCAGAGTAAAACCCTGTCAGTCTATTTTCTATTACATTAGGTCAGTAATACTAATGAATCAATGCAGCATGTTATTGTTGCTGCTGGTCGAGGCAGAGCTCTACATGTTTTATATACAACTAGATCGTTTCATTCAGCTGTCTCCTCTAGAGGAGCATCACAAGATGTATCTGGGGGTATTATATTTGTCTTTTCTTTCACCTCTAATATTGAATATTGAGTCTTTGTCAAAAAACAATAAAAGCTGCACATTTAAGCCAAATGCAGTGGTATAAACATTTACATCTTCTTAGTTTACAAGTGCAAAGAATATGTAATATGTATTTATTGCCCCCACAAATCATCTCATAGTAATGGTAGCACCACAAGTGTCACTTAAAAAGCTGGCAGAAAGACTGTAAAACGTGTAGTTTCTCTAAAACAAACAAAACTAAAATGGCAATAGATGCAATATATTAGGAGGACCCAAATACTGGCTCATTCAAATTACTATGCTCACAGAGAAAAACAGGAGACCTTTTTAAAATTCAGAAGTTATCTATGAGAGTGGAGCGCTCTGACTTTTCCTGTGTCCTAAGGAGGTATTAAAAGGGCAGTGCGGAGAACGAAGGAAGAAAGGACAGAGGGGTAAGACCTGAGAGTAGAGAGATGAAGGAGAGCGGCAAGCAGAGTGAGGCATGCAGGTGGAGGGCAGAATAATTAGGGTGAGACAACTGCTTGTGCTAGGAGGGAAACGTCTATGCTAAGTGGAATTGAGGGCTTCAATAATGTCAGGGAGGTCCTGGTGATGCTACACTGTCATTAGGCTTAGAGAGAGCTTCAACACTCTTACCTTCCTCTTGATGGCTCTTCCTCTTCCCTCTGATTTCCCCTCCTCTCTGTCCTCTCACTCCCTCCTGCTTTCTCATTCTTCATGAGCCTTCCCTCCGTTGTCTCCCTCACTCCTTCTATTTCATCCCCTATTTTTTCCCATTTTCATTGACCTGAGGATGAAGACCAACAACTCTCTTGTGAATCTCCCTCCTACAATAGCCCTTCAGGCAAGAATTAATTTTACCCCCGTCTCCATGAGAAAGTGCAGTGATTGGAAAAGTTTTGTGTTATGTGCTCAGTACTTTTTTTATTGTTCTTTTTACCATGCCACTTTCTCTTTGCTGATGAAATTTAGTGTGGTTCATTGCTTCTGCCAAAGCAGACACAGTGCTGCTGGGGCCTATCTCTGTTTAGGTGACCGTCTTTAACAGCATTGGTACGGATCCCTCCAAATAGCCATCTGCAGCACCTCCCCCAGATGAGACATAAGCAGCTGTCTACAGGTAGGATTTGTGTTTGATTCTGCTGTAAAAGAAAAAAATGAAAAGAGGAAGTTGGCATTGACACAAATTTCGGCATATGTGAAGAGGTCATACAGTAATTCTCCATGTAGAGCCAAGCAGTGGGATTCTGTAAATTGGCTTTTATTTTGTTAAACCCACTGACTGTCAAATAGGGAGTTAAACATTCTGTCGTGCCCCTTTCCATCTAATCTAGTTCAATCTATTTGTAGCCAGTCGGAGTCAGAATTGGATTGAATTCACTCAAACTAGCATCATACTCTGACTCTTCACTCTCTCTCTGATTTAAGAGGCGCAATATTCTCCTTGGATTTTAGCACAAAGAAGACATTGGTTCATTTTTCTGTCTTAAATGTTTCCCTATGATGTATTCAGCAGAATCCAACAGGAAGGCCACAATAACAGTGAGCAACATAAATCGATTGCAAAACATCAATATTGACTGTCATGTTGCTGGAGTATATTTTTTGGTATCTCTATATACTGCAAGGGAATTCCTCACAGAATATTCTTTATTTCAAGTATAGGCAATGAACTCTACATTTCTGTTTATTTATGTACTATACATTATATATAGAAATAGAGGCAAGCTTGGAGAGAATGAAGGAAGGGTAGAACAAAGTGCCCTTTGCGTCTTTGACACTACCAGGCCTTGGCCTTTTTTATTGGCATATTGAATATTGAGGTCATTGATTGATTGACTTTTTCTTGCAAAAGTGCTTATTTGAGATGATTGATAGGGGCAGACAACTCTCATTCTGTAAGTACATGACGACATGGGGAAGCAACCAGCCTGGCTCTTTACTAGACTAAGAAATCCACCTTTGAGCACCTCTGAAGCGCATTAATTGTGTTGTATCTTGTTTTTTCACTACGAAAACCGAAATGTAAAAACAACAGTTTCTTTACCGGGAGCACTAACTTCCAGGAGTCTCTGCTGGTTTCCCGGCAACAGGCTCCCAGCTGACGCGTAACCCCAAGTAAGAAATGATTTGTTGTTTTTACACTTAGATTTTTTTTTCATGGATTAAATAAATGAGATTCAACATTTCAATTAGAGTGGTTTAGTGCTTGTTGGCAGATTTTAATACCTTTGAACACAGCCAAGTCAGCTCCTTCCTCTTGTTTCTAGTCTTTATATGAAGGTAAGTTAACAATTTGCTGGCTATATATTGACTGCACAAATAAGAGTAGTTTCAATCTACTCACTGAACTCTCGACCATGAAGTAAGTGGATTTTCCAAAATGTCATACAATTTTGGTAATGTCTTGTAATGGCAGTTGTTCTATACTGACAAGTCAACCACTTTAATGTAATTTACTGTAAAATTGCTGCACTATATGCTGCGGTTCACTGGTGGGTGCATCATAAGCTATATTCACAATGAGCCCACAAAGGGCATGTGGATATTGTGAATATTATGGCATTTGCTCAAAGGGCAAGTTAGGCCAGTAGCATAAGGCAAAGGAGATTTCCTTATCGCTCTGAAAGCTGGAGATACAGTATCCTTTGCTAGTATGCTAGCTAGCATGAGACAGTCACCACATAAACTTCTGTGAAGTTTGTTCGGTGGATTGGAGTCAATATTAGAATTTTTTTCCTTTTTTTTTTTTTTTTGGTGTGTACAAACCTGGGGACAGAGTTTTGTATGGAAGCCATCGCCCAGCTGTGGGAGAGTGTTTCTGGGTTCTGGCAGTGACCTGCATGGATGAATGTGCGCCTGTTAAATCCAGTGGCCTCTGGGCCACAAGGATAAGAGTAGCACCCTGACAGAAAAAAAAGAATGCAAGTCACTCACAAACTTACTTTGTACAATATTTATGGTTAGCCAACAAACACACACATCATATAACCACATGCATATCTGTAGTCACATTTTCACTCTCTGTTTCATCACTGACCATGGTAGGAAAGATCTAGACATGAAACATTTACACAGCTCTATTTCACCCCCAACAGCAAATCATCTCATTATTATCACACATAAACCTTTTATGTGAACACTATTTCCAGGCCATACAAAATCTATGATGGAAGCGTGATGGAAAATCCTAACTACGCTAACTGATTGGGTTGGCATCAAGAGGGATTGGGGATCACTCTGTGCACCCTTTGTCTCTTTAATTTAACAGGAAATGATACTATTCCCCCCATTTCTATATCAAATGATGAACAAAAAAATGACTAGGTTATACTCTCTCAACTGCAGCTCTCCATGAAAACTATTATTTCCACAGAGAAATTCATTTTCCATGTAGATATGATGCACATACCTACCACGGAAATTGTACATGTAAATAATGTGTAGCTGTGAGAATATCTTACTTATGGCCTTTACATGAATTCAGGTGAAAGCTATAGAATATGGCAAGAGCTCTATTTAATGCACTGTATTTAATTAGTAATAATATATGGTTAATCCAGAAGTACTTTTAGAAGAGTGTAAATTATGAATATGTGAGTACACTTGTCTCTGAAAACATGTACAAAAATCTAGTCCTTATTTCCTTTTCAATAACTGATTATACAATTTCCATCAGCAGCGACTTGTTTTGGTTTGTGTAGTGTATAAAGGAAACTTGCTATCTGACAAAAAAGCAGATTTCTGCTAACTGCTGATGTGAAATGATACATAGAAAGCAGGAAGTGCATTCACATTTAGCTGAAAGTAGTGTACATCTATCAAAAGTACCAGTTCTGTGACAACGAAATTGGCAGAGTTTTGCTCTGACACAGTGGCATTTATTTTATTTCCTTGTGCGTCTGTCTATCTGTCTGTTTTACTGAAGTGGGAGGAGAGGCTCTAGGGGAGTATGTCTTCAGCGATCAAACGGTGCAGTTTAATTTTGGTGTCAAGGATTATGGAGATTTAAACAGATCCAATTCAAAAGCTTACATACTCTTTGTGGATGAGGCATTGCCCAATTTGACTTTGATATAAATCCCTCAAAGAGGAAAAAAAGACAACATTTTTCATTTGAACTATATTACACATGTAACTGCTGTGTGAGTAATTGTCAACCAATATTGAGCTGCCAGTTCAGTATGTACTATGGTGTACTGGGTGAGAGCTGTGAAGACTGTTGACTCCAGCCGGAGGTTGGAGGTAGATATCTGGCTCCCATAACATAAGTTATTACTTATATTAGACAACAGTTCAGCCAATGTCCTCCAGTAAATGTATTAATAAATACATAGGTATATGATGGCTAGTTTCTTGGGAAATAAGTCTTAAAAATCACTGCTAGAAGTTAGAAGGGTCATAGAGAGAATATTTGCACTCAGTATAAAGTTACAAATTACAACAGATACAGTCAATTGAGTTCACTGCACACAAGATACTCATCGATCCTTATACAAGTGCAACCATCCTATACAATTTGGCTACTGTCTTGGAGTTTTATTGGTCCAATTAACTCTGCAGCAAGATGTGGCATTGGCTGCAATCACACTTCTCAAGAAACAAGCTGGCTTCATTGTGTTTGAGCCTGAACTCGTTAGAAAGTTCTTATTTTTCATTTGCTCTGCAATTTTCATGAGAATATTTTGTCTACACTGAGGCCACAGGCAGAGAATGAAGGAGGGAAAGAAGGATATCAGCAGGTCAAGGGTAACGCAGACAGCTGTGTTTTTAGATGTGTTGATTGTATTTCAGAAGTAGATAAAACTGGATGCAGTCTTGGCCTCTCATAAATCATTTTCATGCTTTTTTTAGCGTTCCTCTTACAATAAACATCATGTACAACTTGCTGCCATTCAAGCATTATCTTTTAGTATTGACTGATAAAAAGGCAAGCTAGATGTTTAGATTATAGTGTTTCTCACCTTTAACTGGATGAGAATAAAACAGTATTTTGTGGGAGTAGTCCAGAGGCTCAGGAGTTTCGTTGTCGGCTGGATTCAAGAAAACAGATTCTGTTTTATGTGGTGTACCATCATGTCTATAATTCCAGGATGATGCAATCTTCACAATTGCAAAATTAAACTATGAAGAAACCAAAAATGATTATTTGATTAAATGATTATTTTTCATAATAGACTTCTTTATAAATACATACTATAAGTACCAAGCCTATTGTAAAGTATAAATACCAACAGTTTTCACTTACGACAC
This sequence comes from Rachycentron canadum, assembly GCA_038496675.1. Taxonomy (NCBI): domain Eukaryota; kingdom Metazoa; phylum Chordata; class Actinopteri; order Carangiformes; family Rachycentridae; genus Rachycentron; species Rachycentron canadum. The sequence continues at coordinate 1,235,462 of CM076652.1, forward strand.
TTACATAATAATTATTTGCCAACTAACAAATAGTAGTGTTCATAAAACTAGTCATGATAAAACTGAAAATAATAATAAAAAAAGAAATCTGAAGTCTGAGCACTGGTCTGGACTGGAAAATAAATTCAGCCTTGGACTTATCGGCTGGTAAAAACTAGCTGCTTAAAACTTTATGGATTTTTTGTTGACCTACTGATGTGCCAGCGACTGGGATTTGTCCCAGTATGGCCAATGGCCAGTACACTATGTCACCCAAGTCACCAGTGATATAACTAGATATAATGCATTAAATTCAATATCACTTTAAAGCCAGACTCTGCTCAAATTAAATTTCATTTATATAGTGTGAAATCATAACAAAGTCACCTCAAGGCACTTTTCATATAGAGCAGGTCTAGACGAATACTCTTTGATAGAATTATTTAAAGCGACCCAACAAATCCCACCATGAGCAAGCACATGGCAATGGTAGCAAAGTAAACTTTTAAGGGGCAAAACCTCGAGCAGAACCAGACTTGGGGTGAGCGGCCATCTGCCTCCACCGGTCTGGTTTAGAGAGAGACAGAGAGAGAAAGAGCTCACACACTTTATTTTTGGTTCTATTGCTCCCAGTCTGCTTTTGCTGACTTGGAGCTGACTTTTTTTGTAATCAGTCAATTTCAGCCTTGCATCATTTTACTCTCTTTGGGCCCCACTTGTTTTTGGTGTGGAAGAGGAGCGCAGTTGCAAGCTGCTTAGCAGTCAGGGGATAGTCAGAGTTAAAAATGATGAGTATAAAACTGTACCTAGTCCAACAGACATGCACATTAATTAGAATTTGATCATAGTGACAATCTCGACATCTGAAGTCACTCTGATTGTTTCATTACTACACCGCAGCATTGACTCCCCCTCCCTTATTTTTAATCATAATCAAAACACTCCACTGAAAGGGTTAAAATCCTGAGGCAGAAGCTATTTTGGGGCAGTGTGATTCTGAATATTGATGAGTCAGATTGCCAGTGGTTGGAGAGAATCAATCCCGTTGAAGAATGGGAGTGTCGGAGCTGCTGGGGCTGTGGCCAAGTTGTTGTGCTGCTTCTCAGGCAGACGTGAGAAGCGTTCCTAAACACCTATCTGCCTGCATCTGTATTCCCGGCCTGGCACCCAGCAGATGCTGATGGACCCTCAGAGTTGAGCAGATTTACATATTGGTGAATCCAAACGGGTGCATGTGAAATAAAGCATGGCAGGTCAAAAGCTTGTTGTAGACATTGCACTTATAGGGACAGCTATCAAGAAAATGCACTACTGACCTGGACGCTGAACATGAAATTACAGCATCAAGTGTGTGTATCCAACATAGTTTTGAGCCTGAAACCAATGCGATGGCTTTGATTATCGTCCAGCCTGGTTATGTTTTCGTGTATGTGCGTGTGCATATGCATGATTGTTACTGAAGTACCGTACATGCTGTAAGCAGAATCATAAGTGCATATGCTTGTCATGACGAGAATGATTTATGTGCCTTTAACAGGTGACATTGTGTGTGTCCTTCAATATTCAGGACAGGCAGGATTTGTCCTAACTTGAGATGTGTGTGTGTGTGTGTGTGTGTGTGTGTGTGTGTGTGTGTGTGTGTGAGAAAGAGTGAGTGAGTGAGTGAGAGAGTGAGTGAGTGAGAGAGTCTCAAAGAAAGAAGCTGTTTCATTAGACTCTCACAAGGGGTCCAGCAAAGACTCAGTGCAAACACTAGCATACAAATTGAGCTCCATTTTTATCCTTTCTTCCAAAATTTGAAACCAATAATCTACTGATCATTTACTTGTTTTATTACCAGAAATCTTAATGACTGCACAGCAAGAATCAAGTGGTCTTCTATTTGGCAATTTCTGGCCAAAATTAAAAATCTTAGTACAAGTAATTACTATTGTCTAATTTATTTTGTGGCTTCAAGCTAATGCTAATTAAATATATATTTTTTTTCCTGTTGGTTTTTGTGTTCTGAATGTATTAGTTTAATTAATACATGCAAATCTGGAGTTGTTTTGGGTGCCTCCATTTCTTGCCCATACATGTTTCTTATACTATACACATGAAGTGATTCCTAATGTACTCGGTCTCCACTCCACTCCAGGAAAAAACATTTACTCACAATCTATTTGTACTTAGATTTGAATCAGCAGAGTATTTAAGTAACACATTCAAAATTTAAAATTCATTGATACCTGATCGCAAAATTTGTTTGGTTTTTCCTGAGCACTGTTTTTAAGGCGTACACAAACCAAAATAATTCCACATTGACCACTTATCTGAAATAATGACAGCTCATATGGGTGTTTCATTCATGAGGATGGCTTCTTATGTTTTCGCTGGCTTGTACCATGAATTTGCATGTGTTTATGTGGGGAAATAGAGCAGAATAAGATGCCTGCATTAGTATGCATGAGCCTTATTAAATATGCACTCATCAACTCTACTTTTTATTTGGATTCCCTTTGCAGTAGTACAAATCACTGGTAATCAACTGTGGTGACATTTTCCAGCAATTATAAGCAAGCTGTCCCCATTTCAGCAGGAGCTGGAGACGAATCACTCCATTTGCCCCCAAGTGCCACTGTGACAACATTGAACTCCCATGAGAGAAGAGAGATTTTCAGATGAGAAAAAAGGGACTAATAATGTTTACAGAGGGTAATGGTTCATTACTGTAAAAAAAAAAGTTAGAAGAGTTGGCATGTCGCTGCTAATTTAAAATTAAATGTATCTAAAATAACCATATTTTATACCTAATTGTTACTAAAACTCATGAAGAGTTTAGTTGATGAAATTGCCTAAAGGGAAGAAACAACAAACAAATTTCATGGGGTTAAGTAAAACCACTCCTTTGTAAATAAATTTATTTTATTAAAGTTTATTACATTTATTTTATTAAAGTTTTATTAAAGTATTAAAGTAAACGTCACCTGATGATTTACTTTGTTAAAATGTGAAACATTTCAGGTTATAACATGATCGTGAATGAGGAAATAGTGAGCCGAGAAAAGATTGAAGAATGTGGTTCATTTACAGCATTTACAGTCACATTCAAAAATATAAATGAACCCCTTTTAAATAAAAAACCAAATTAAAACATAATTTTAATGTAGAAGCATATCGTTAGATTAATAAACTTTGTTATGACAGCATTTATGATGTTTTTTTCCCTCTGCCTTGTCGGCAATGCACACACAGTCATGGTTGTAAAAATGTCATAAAACCTCCTCAAGGAAGGAGGAATTTATTGGAAAGTGGTGAACCCAATGTTTCCATTTAACATATATATCAGTATGTGTTTAAATGTATTCAGTATGGATGTTTTATTGCTCTGCATATGCATGCCTGTTGTGTTTGATGATGTGTATTTATACACTTTTACTGCGCCAGCAGATTTCCCTTTTTATTTTTCCAAGTGAAAACAACCTCCTTTGAGAGATGTGGTGAAATTGACTTCAGTCGACAGACAGACTTAAGCTCTCAGTATGTGGTCTTGCCACTGTATTCCTTCTTCACTAATGAAAGAGCGCCTCAGTGGTGAAGAGAAGACAAAAAAAACAAATAGCAGGCTCCCTAGATGCCGAGCTGCACATTAAAAGCTACTCTCTTTTCTGATGCGAGTATAATATAATTGGCTCAATGTTACATGCATTATTTCCGTGGTGGTTTGGGAGGTATTTAGAGGAAACCATAGCACCAGCATTTCTTTTCTACATGGATAATACTGTCTCATAGAACAGAATGACACTATATACACAGGCTCAGGTTTGTTAGGGTTGTTGACAGCTACAGCTTGCTTGCACTACCTTTTGGCAGTTTGAAGACACCTCCATGCCAGTTCTCTGGTTCAGAGCAAAATCTCTGCATTACAGCTGAGACAATGAAGCTGAAGTGAATACTAAACTGAACATGGTGGATAAATGCTCACAAAGTCTGCACTGACAACTTGAGTAGTAAGACACGTCATGATCAGTGATCAAATTCGTCTGGGGCTGTGCAACATTAGATGCAAACATTGCTTTCTGTCTGAACACACCTTTAGACTTCTGCCAAAACACAATTCAAGTGCAATAGGAAATTTCACTGATCCAGTCACAGAGGTTTGACCAATTGTCCAGTTTTCAGTCTTCACCAACCATACTGTGTTTTGTATCAGAACATTTGTATCAGCGGTACCTCAAGATCCCAATACATTCATTGCTTACACTCACAGTGTTTATTCCTCAACTTACACAACTTCTTTTAGCACTTTCACCTGACATTTCCACTCTTTTCGATGCTCAGATTTCACTGTCCGCTTAAATTTCTCTCCAGTGTCACTCCAACCTCTTTTCAGCTACAGTTTTTGTTCTTTTCAGTGCTTCAACTTATCCTAAGTTAAGTTTTTTTCATTTTTTTTTTTTTGCACTGGAAACTGAAACATTAGTTTCACCAATAGCTGATGTTGACGAGTAAACAACACAAACATATTAGATACAATATCACTGTGGGCCACAGGATATTGAATGTGATATTGGGCTGAACAGATAAACCTGACTTTTTACTTGACAATACATCATTTATACCACCGGTGTGATGGGTGAAGTCAATGGACAATATTGTTATTGTATTGGAGTATCTATAGAAGTCCAGATTTGGCCATATTATTGGATACTTGAGCATCATTTATTGCAGTATTTTGACACAAATATTGTGTCATACTTAATTATAATATTAAGTATGACAAAATAACATATTTATGCTGTTGCGGTTCCTTACTACACACTGAGCTGCTGTGTCTGTAGCTAACTGCTGACTTTGATTGCTATAATATTTATCATGTACATTGTAAGATCATAACAAAGATTACTCCTGCAGCCTCTGGCATATGGTCACGAACCCTGAAATTATTTTTGACATTTATTGAAGAGTAATTGCACTGGTAATTGCACTGAGTAATTGCACTGAGTAATTGCAATTGCAGAATAGTAACCAGCAGCGTAAAAATGATGATCACTGGCCAAGCACAGTGATACAGACTGCATTTTGTATGCAGAGACAGGTGTTGGGATCTCCCCCTTTCACTTTCACGTCTCAAGATTTGAGTGATTTCCATTAGATTTCAAGCAGTTTCCTGTCCCAGGCATCAAGGAAACTTTGCTGTTTTTTTTACATAAGCATTTAAAATCCTTCTTGTACTCCAGAATGTGCAGATATTTCTTAGTGTGCTTGATTCAAGTGCAGTTGCATAAATATCTATTTGAGTGGTTGTCAGTCTAAACCTAGCAAACAGCGTGTAAATCAGAATGTGGGTTTCTGCAAAGGAGAGTTTCAGTAATATTATAGTGTCCGTTTGGCAACAGTCTCATCACTTAAGTCTTTCTGAAATCCCTCTGTTGACTTGAGACGTCTGAGTTAGGGCCTGTAATGTGTCTCATAATTGTTACGTTTGTAAATCACAGTTTCATTGGCAACATATGGCTTGAACCTCAAATGAATAATGTGTTATATTTACTGATCTCTTTATTCTATTTCCCTACAGTGCATGGCCATAGTGAAACTGTAGTGTTTTGGATTTATGTAGTTATTTACAGTTAATAGAAATAGCAGATTTGCAGTCAGTGAAGATAATGCTACATTAACAGACAACTTGTAAGCAGATATCACAATTGCCATGTGTACATTTGTAAAAATAGATATGAATCTGTTGTGTTAGATACACGCGTGTCAGGATTATATTATTGCTGTGCTGGGGCAAAAGTTTCCCACTGATTGTTCCATAACCACAGCGAAAAAACAAACAACATCCTCATGTGATTGCCAGTGAGTTCCTCTCCATTGTGTAATGTAACCATGTTAGCATTTGTATAGTGAGAAGAACAGAACAAGAGTTTGAACAAACACCTGATATCAATCCCCGCTGTGCACAAGAGACAGTCCTACATCAGTAGGTGCTACTTGATGTGGAGTTGATGTGTGCTGTCCACTGATGCGTCTTCCTGCTCTGTGCTTATGACTCTGTGGGAACGCAGCCACACTTGGCTCAGTTTGTGTGCTCAGTTTCTGGACTTGGATAAAGGAAAAGGCAACCTACTGAGATTTAACGTGGATGTGTGTGCAGGTGTGTCTCTGTTTGTCTCTTTGTCTAGATGTGAGAGCGTGGTTGAAGGGCTTTTAATGGGCTTACTTAAATTATGCCCATACATTAGGCTCTGCGTGCAGCCCTCTGCATGCCAGGCAATTAAGAACTCAGCTGAATTTATTGCAACATTAGACTGATGACAATGTAAAATGGTTTGAAACGAAAGCACATGGACATGGAGGACAATAAGCTATGATGTTTTATTTTATTGTGGAATTACAACAGTGACGGTATGGAGACTAATGACTTTGCCAGCTAAGTTCATTCTGAAGGATTTTTTAATCAATATGAACCCGTTTTTGTTGGTTGTTGTGTGAGATAGGATTGTGTGACTTTTTTTTGTAGTTTTGTTAATCCTCCTCTAAACACAGTTTGTTAAAAATACTGAAATCAATCAGAACTGTAACCGCAGACAGTAGATTGCTTAGAGACTCTGCTTTTTAGATATTAGAGTGCTCTGTGAAGAATGTTAAGGGCCCACATAAATGCACTGTGTGTTTATGTTGTAAAAATTTACAATATGTCTTTAACATCTTTCTCATTACATTCTAACCTAACATTGGCTTTGTCAAAGTTAAAATTTGCCCAATCACTGAATCCTACTCTAGTCTTTTCATATTTAAATTTTCAGGTTTTATCACCAGATAAATCATACAGAGTAAATGATGTGAAATACAATTACTGTTATACTATAACTGGCATGATATAATAGCACACACACGACAGTGGACAGACGTGTATTATTCTAACTACAAAAACACTTTCATTAAATGTCAGTTCAAACCTCTAACAAGTCTCTTGGCCTCTTGGTGTATCACACCAGTTCTGCTCCTCTACTGAAATCTGCATAGTGCCCTTATTGGGTCGCCACTCATTTCAGGGGAACCAATCCAATGAGTCCAGTGAATGACTAATTCAACCTAATGGGCGGATGACGAGAAGTATTTGGAACTGCCGCCCCAGCGGGATGGCCCCGCCACCTCTACTCCCCAGCGAATGCCACCCCCATTTGATCTGCACTAATCTAATTAACACTTTAACAGCAACACCTGGGCTCTTCACTGACGGATCTGTGGCTGCTTACGTGCGCACACATACACACACATACACACACACACACACTCGCACACATACACACACACAAAATGTGTGTGCATGCTTCCCAGATGGGCCTGTGATAGCTTTGATGGTGGCAGGCGCAGTATGGTGATTGCACTTAACTCAAACACGGACAGATACACATAATGTGACACTCATGCACTTCTGCACACACGCGCGCAAAAGATATATATGCTTTTAGTGCGGGAGTATGTGAAATTAGGCGACTTTCTCAGTCCCCACTATACATCCAACTGCTCGCTAAATGATGTGATTAGACTGTGGTCTGATGCTACACCTGATTAGATTAGCCCCAGCTTGCGCTTTCTGCTCCAACTCACCGCAGCTTTAAACCCAACCTTGACCCCAATTAGACCCACACATCAGAGAGAGAGCTGAGAGACACCGGTGCTGCAGCAGCTTATCATCCTTCTACTAATTGGCCTGATGAGGCGTTAAAAATATGGTCAATGCTGCAATAGAGGCCACCCCCCCAAATCAATATATACACTGAAAAACTGAAAATAAAGGAAAGGTGAGAAAAGAGCGAGGTAGAGAGAGAGACACAGAGAGAGAGAGAGAGGATATATGTGCATTTTTTTTTGTTTGGTTTTATGTATCACAGTCACACCAAACAACAATCAGCCCTCTGTAATCAGCCTTAAATGTTTTATTATAGTTAATAAAATCACATTAAATCTTGCATCCTGTCGTATAAGAAGACAATAAGCATAAGGCCTGTATTAGACCCACACATTTTCCCTGCTGAAGGCCTGTAGTAGTCCCACATCTTCTGCAGTAGACCCAAATTATTTCCCGTAGGTAAGGGTGCAGTGTAAGAAAATACACAGTTACACAGCAAGTCACACAGCAAGTTATACAACTCCTTCTGTACAAGCAGCTGGCTGCTCTCACAAACAGTGAGAGAGCTCTGAATAAAGTATTTATGTAAAACATTCAGACAGGCTTCATTAGTTCAGGTGTTTGTGTAAAATGTAAAATGCGTGGTTTAAGTGTCGATGAAGTAACTTTTTTAGTGTGAGACAAGTTGGTTACCGCAACTCACAAACAACAAAATTACAGCCTCTGTTGTTTTCACAGATTTATGAAATAAACAAAGCACATCTAGTCAGCGCTGTAGAAAATACAAAAAGCCTCATTGATGAGAGAGAAGGCAAGACTCATTCAAAACAGTTGGACGACAAACAGCAGCTCAGATGCTATTCTCCAATGTGTCTCATCAAATGTTGAAGCAGATTGGCTACAGCACATGAAGTTTCAGGTCAACTCAAAGAAGGAGATTATGACCTGGATGACTGAGAACCTTTTACAGACTTCAATAGTTTAACACTCAAAACCTCTTGTGATCTGACTCATCCAGGCTGTGTGGGTGTGATTCGATCACGTGTGATCAATATTGAATTGGAAACATGAACAAATCCAACATCTGTGATCATATTTTAATTGAAATGTTTTGTAATCAAAAATGTACTTGCGTTGCTTTATCTTTATATAAGAAAATTCTTTATAGTCTAAACCTGCTTGGAAATAAGACGAATTCTGGAAAAATCTGTGACATCCCAACTGTGGCCTGCTTCAAACCTATTCAGCGAGAGGCTCAGACAAGACAAAAAAAAAAAAAATACAGAAAACATCAAAGCTCTTCTCCCAAAAAGTGAGACATTGCAACACAGGAGACTGTTTCACATTTGTGACCGACATTCAACGCTGTTTTTAAACCCGACAGCACTGTCAAACCTTGAAATAGATTTAATTACCTTTGATGTTGTTTGATTTGGAGGACTACAAAATTTCTCATATGCAGTAGCCAAAACTGCCAATGTAAGGAAAAAATAGGGGGCTTATGTGTTACCACAATAGGTTACTGATTGAGAACAAGTGTTTCAGCTGCTGCATACTTAAGTGTAATGGTTTATTGAACGTTTTTCTGCCATCATGAGATGCCTTTGTCATGATGTATTGTCTACATTGTGGTTTCATTTTGGTCATAGACTATCAGGACGATTAGCACTTGGTATAAGAAAAAACACTGCTGTACGCCATGTGTTTCTGCCACTATGGTCCTGTGCAGTTTCAGTATCTATCCATGCAACTGTGCATCCTGGACACTGTTCCAGTATACATTTGGCTTAAGCCAGGAAAATGCACTCATGTTAGCAGCATCACAAGGCATTTACTGTTGCAGGTTACTAATAAGGTCAAACTTAACCCTGCCCAGAGATGTGTCCTGTATTTGGCATTGATATACCCGTGTTGCCCATTGACAAGGACTGGTTTTTGGGAGGTTGACGATTTCAGCAGGATAATGTAGCATCTCAGTGCATATCTGTTTTACTCTGATGTTCCTTATCCCAGAATAGCACAGCTCCTTGTTTTCAATGGTCCGGATGTTGGCACAATGCAGGTGTAGTTACATCTCGAAGAATTTACAGTTTGCTATTGGTGTGAATCAGCATGGATTATCGTCATTGTGAATCATTTCCAGCAACCTGTTCGATTTGTGCCTTCAGGAATCGGTGCCGTCTCGAGGCATAAAGGATTCCAGCAGCATATGTCTACAGGATTAAAAAAAAAAAAAAACATAATACAGAAAGAAAATATATAATCTGACACAAATATATCCTTGCAATAGTAACCACAAAATCTTGGGTTAGAAGAGTGTGCATAAAGTAGGGGAAGAGATGAAATCAGAGGATAGCAGGGAGGAAAAGAAAGAAATATAGAACCACAGAGCCTACTTGACAGTCCTTTGAGCATCAGCTGTGGGGGAAAATTGGGACTTGTTTCACTTGAATGCATGTTGAATTGCTCTCTGTTTTGTAGAGTTTCTCTCCAGCTGAATCATTTGAACTATTCATTTTGTTCTCTGTAGAGAAGCTCTAGAATCGTGGTAGCCTGACACTTATACCAGTATTTACTGTGTGCATGGATCTCTTGTTGTAGTAAAGCATACAGACTGTAATCCTGCCACAATGGCTCATTAAATTTCTTTTTTATTTTGTGTTTGATGCTGTGTGTTGTGGCCATATGCAATTGGGATTGACTAGCAAACAAGCTAGAGGAAAACACTGCAACAAGGCTCTCATTTAATCGGACAACGGAACTATGAAATTTAAATGTTTTGCCCCAAGTATCTTCATTAAATATTATTCTTCCAATCATTAGTTCTTCAAATCTATTGCTAAAAAGCAACTAAATCAGCTCAGTCAAAAACAAAAAATCTACATTTAAGATATACTGTATAGTAAAGGCTCTAAATCAAAGAACCTGTTGTTATTAATGATGCCCAATGTTCACTTTACATTTCACTGTCAGAACAGCTCCCAGATGGTTGAAGCTGTGTAAACAGTTCTGAGTAAAATGTTTCAAAGAAAAGATTCAAATACATTATAACTGAAACTTAGATTTTTTTTAAATCTGTTGTTTGCCTCTAGCATTTCCAATAAGAATTGTGTTTTTATATCTCTCCCGCTAACAAGCGAAGCTCCCTAGGGTGTTATTTTCAAACTGGAAGCGCAATGTATTTTGTGTTTTCAAGTTTCCCACCCACATGTGCTCAAGGAGGTCATTTTGAAAAGTGGGCTTTACTTCTACAGAGGAGAAAGTGCATAAAACTGGTGGAAGATTCATTTTGTCAAGATGCCCAGTTAGTGTTTCCTCTGATGTCTCCATGGAACAACATAATGGATAACCACAGTGTTTTGGATTATGTGGCAAAATACAGTTAAATGATACTGCACACTGCAGCTGAAGGGCCAAGCATAAGAGTAGTACCCAAAAGAGGGAAATGGGCAGTAAGATGGGGTGATTCCACTTTCTGTGGAAGAGGGGGAGTCTGACAGTCAGTTTCTGCTGCAGAGGTCTGGAGCACATATGGAAAGCGTATCCTGGCCATGATGATTTTTTTCTGGATTGGGGTTTTATTAGAAGAGATGGGCAAAGAGCAGGACTGTGAACCACAAAGACCCAGGTGTGCTGGAAACATGCTCCAGGGCAACTAAAGTCAACTGGACAGGAGTGTGTGTTTTCATTAGAGCGAGAGGAGGGACGTCAGCCAAGTGCACGCCGCTGAATCAATTTGTTTTCAAACAGTGAGATTCTATTTTGCCTGACTTTGTTAGTGAGAAAACGCCACAGTCTTGCACTTAATGCCATCATTACAAACTTTTATTTTGTAATTAAAATGATAAAATTTGCAAAAGATTCCAAAACTTGTCTGTTTGTAGCACTTCACTGATTAGTGGACAAAGCCTCAGATAAATCTTAACTGAATATCGGGAGCTACGAGAGATAAGGCCCAGGAGGATTTGTAGCTGTTAGTTTAACAGCACTACTCAACAAAATTTGAAGGCATTTAAGATGATTAACTTGTGTCTTTAAGCCTTGGGCTGGCTTCCTGAAAGAATATTGCAGATTGCACTTCTGTCAGATCCATGAAATTATGTTTTAGTCATTTTGGATCTTGGCCCATTTACATATTTAATCTCCTACACAGTAACATTTTATGGAAACAACTACATTAATACTACAGTTATAGTTTGACATGATACTGAGACTCTGGTGTAATTAAGTCTGTCTTCATTTTCCTAGTAAGTTTTAGGTTGTACTGAACCCACACACTTGCCCACTGGAAAAGATTGTCCGATGATATGCAACAGAAACTCCTCACACTGTTGATGCAGATGAAAGAGCGTCATTTTAAAAGTTGTGTCAATTGGCAGGTATTGAAGAAAAAACCTTGTTCTCTATATTTACCTAAGTCTCTGCAGCATCTTTGACTTGAAATGTTGAGTTGAATGAATAAAGTTGTTAGAATTTATTCAACTCACTAAATTGCATTTCTAAAGAACCAAGATTAGCATGTTAGCAGACTTGCCATCATGCATTGTTTGACATAAGTGATGTAAACTTACTATGTGCCTTTAATATGTACAGTTCATGGTTGTATTGTTGCAGTGCTGGTGACAGTTGTGGCCAGAGACATTATGTTTTCATGTTATATGTCTGTCCCAATATTTTGAACATTATATCAAAGGTCAAAGGTAATTTTAACTGTTGCATTATAATGTTTTGCATCAACACTTCTGGCCATTATGCATTGCTGTAATAGAGCAGAAGGGGAGATTATGACCATATTCCTGCAACTTTACCAGTTGGTGGAGGTATACAACCGTGAGGTGGTAATTCTGGTGTTTAATGATGAAATAATGCTAACCATGTGACAAAGGTTAGTATTGAATTCTCTACTCCTGTACAGTTCTGATTTAAAAAGGTCACTGGGAGCAGCGTTGCATGTTGTTTTTGTACTGACTCTGGTACCAAGTGGCTCCAGCAGCAGCAAACACAGCTGAACTGTAATGTTTGTTGAACAATTGTTGATTCAATTCAACATATTCAAATAACTTTTAATTCATTTTCCAACCTAAGATTAGTTAACTCACATTTTTTGAAAGTTCAAACTACCAGGACATAGCTGAGGTATCACCTTCCTTCATTTAATTGCTTCTGCATGCAGTCTAAAATTTAGTTTATGCTTATGTATTCAAAAAACGATCTTTTGGCAAAGAAATGTATCTTAAAAAGAAATAAATGAACTGAGAAAAAATGAAATGATGGTCAGATGAATAATGAAAATTCTGCCAGGATCCTCCGAGGGTGTTGGTTGGTCCATGTCTATATACTGTATATGAGTTCAAATTAAAAGCCTTAATGGATATAATAGTACCAGGGGTTGCATTCCCCCAAAGGAAATGCAAATTTCAAATTTCATTTAACAGCTGATAGGCAACTCTAATCCATCTAGATTCAAATTAAGTTGAACCCAAACAGTGGGGTTTTGGTATGAATTGCTCCAAAGCTTCATCACTGATTGTGATTAATTAGTTACAGTTGATATAGATCAAGTTTACGGAGTATTTATTCGACCTTGGTCTACTAAGATAGTGGCGATAACATGTTTTTTGTTCTACAGGTAAATCGGGCCATGTCAACTCAGTTCCCCTCAATTCTTCACTCTTGACACCTTGGTGTGTAACCTACTCAGGGGCCTAAAAACCAGCTACCATTGGTCACCGTGTGACATACAACCCAAGGTCTCACCAGCTAACCTTCACCTTTTATCTACTATTTAAATGGTAATTTTGGTTGTAGTTAAGTTAATTATTAATCAGACTTCCAAATTGATGGTCAACTTTGAGACTGTATAAATAAAATGTGAATTTAAGTTGTCAATTAATGCTAATGTTGTGTTAATTTCTGATAATTAACAATAATTCATATCCAACCAATGCCCAACATGTTTGTTGAACATAGAGCAATTGTGTGTTTATAAAAAAAGACAGAAAAACAACTTACTTTTAGTTATGGTTTCAGAATTCCTCAAGAGGGTTATAGGATTAAATCAGAGCTGTGTATTAAAACATTAATTCGGTATTTGAAGGTTCCCTCGATGTCTTCCAGTTAAGATTAATGCTTTTACAGGCTGGTATGCAGTGCCAAGCTCATTCTTCTGGTCAATTAACTGTTCTCTCATTCGTATGCTGTGAGGTTAGTTATAAGTGGAGGCTAAAGTGAAGATAATGGTATGTGAACTGTCAAGTAAACCCTGTGCAGTTATAACATCTGAATGCTAAACACAGGTGTAGTTTTTCTCAACAGGGAACTTAATAATTTATTGACAATCTCACCTCATATTGGACTTAAAGCAAAATGCTGTATCATAGTCAGCAGACACATGGTCAGTATGGAGGGACACGCCTTAGGGTACTGCTAGCTTGATGGTCGGCATGGAAATCATAAAGAAAGACACTAATACAATTTTAAAATCCATCTAAAAACAGATTAGAAGTGAAAGGATGTGAAAAATCATGTCAACCTCATCAACCTCATTAAAATGTGAGAACCCCCCAAGAATACAGGTGTGTAAATAAAATAGTACTTCTGAAACAGAGAAAATTATTTTTTAATGTCAGGTGAGGACAGGGACCTTTGGGCATTTCACAGTTGACAACCTTTTACATCATGCTCCACCTGTTCTACATATGTAAGACTTATAAAAATAATTAATGCCCTATCATTAATTCCCCAGATAATATTTCTTTGAGTTAAGTTCAAAGACACTTGGAGTTACTCTCTTTTTTTTTTTCTTTTGCTCAGTGTAGACGATATCGATATCTTTTGAGTCGAAATGTACAGAAGGAAGAAGAGGCAAAAAAGAACATATTAAACACTGTTATCATGTGTCACCCTCCCACTGCCACCCTCATATTTCTCTTACTCTGTCCCCTGGGTGAATGCTAACCATGCTTAAGAGGCTGATGAAAGAAATAGATCACTTGCGTAGGTTGCAGTGGCCCAGATAAGAGCCTCACGTGGCTGCCATCCTTCTGTAATTAACTATTGTCAAAGTGATTAATCATATGTCTATAGAGGTGGAGTGCAGGAGTCTGTCAGCCACCTGTGAGGTGAAGTGGAGCAAAAATGTTTAAGTGAGCATTTGCAATCTAATTATTGGTAAAAAATGAAATCACTGCATTAATATCTGGGCATTACTAAATTAAACATGAAAGTGTCTTCAACACTGACATAACAAAGACAAAAGGACAAAAAAAAAAAAAACATAGCTGTTTCATGTTTAATATCAATCAAGATGTTTTTAGCCATGCTAGGCCTAAAACATAGCCATATGGGCACTTTGGTCCAGAATGAAATAATAAACATTATACCTGCTAAACATCAGGATGATCATTGTAAGCATAGTAGAATACTGATAATAGCATTTAGCTCAAAGCATTGCTGTGTCTTTAGTCCATCTTCGCAGAGCCACTAGTTTGGTAGAGTCTTGTTCTTGTTTGCAGCTGTCTCTGCTCTTGCTTAAGCGATGTTGACAGAGAACAGGTCAGTTAATGCTTTCAGGCCTAAAGCTTCATAAATATTAGTGGAACAGTTCCCACACAGGGATACAAATGCAAATATGAATGGGCTTTGACGTTGATGGATGGAAACACCTGAAGAAACAATCTCAAGTGATGCATTTAACTAACGTGAAGTGAACTTTTCATCCTGGACAGGCAACTTTTTTTTCAGAGGGAACAGAGCTGCTTTTTGAGGCTGTAGAACACAGTTGTATGTCAAATAGTAAGACTATCTATTCAATGCCAAGGAAAAAGAAAATTTTAGTGAAAACATGGCTCTCCACCAGGAAAAAGGGAAGAGAAGTAAAAAGATGAGGTAGGTGAAGGCAAAAAGGTGAAAGGGACAATGTTATGCTTGTAGAAATACTGTCACGAGTGGGTTTTCATGTGTCTGGTCTCTGGATCTTTTTTTTCCTATGCCTTTATATGTCTGTCATTATTTCTCTAAGCATTTGAAGAGGCCTGTACAATAGCCAGTGGTTTGGTGCTGAGAGCAAGTACTAGAGAAGGGCCGGTGGAGAACAAAGAACCCTCTGGCAATTTGATTATAATATCACACCTATTCAGAGAGTTAATGTGGTGTCTCAGATGTCAGGCTGCTCTGTTTCACTTTCCCCTTTCCCCTCTCCATCCCTCTGTCTCTTACTCTCATCCTCTTCTCTCTCTTTGCTTTGTGCCGGGGATCAGCCCCTCACTCGAAGGGCTTTGATGAAATCCTCTCAAGTCAGAATGTGACGGTCTGATATGTCATTCTCAGATCAGATGTCTCTGAAACAAGGCCTGTCATATCATTTGGTTTGCTCGACTTCATTAGCTCTTTGTTCAGTTTCATGTCAGCTCTCACAAACACAATCGCTCAGGACAATCACTTTCTAGTTTTTCTTCCACTTATGTTTTAAAAAGAAAATTATCCCATACATTCAGTGGATACAGTAATTTTTTAAAGTAACTTTTTTTTTTTTATCAGTTCCTCTGATGGGCCAAGAGCTGGCCCAACATCATCATTTTACTGACATTTGTGGCTCTTAGAAAGGTTGGTAATCTGATGTTTTCTGTATGACCACCAGAAAGCTAACATTTGTGCTTTTTAGTGAAATGTCTCAAACTAATAAAGAATTGTCATGAAGTTTTGTGAATTATTGTTTCCTGTGTCTTTTTATAATTGGTGATCCCTTAACTTTTCATCTTGTACTGCCATGGTCAAGTGTTTAATTTGCCTAATACTTTGGCTTATGATTAAATACTTGCAAAACTAATGATATCACCATCTGCCGCAGCTGTGCATAGTGTTTTATTAACCAACGCCCTAAACTCAGATGGTGAACATGGTAAATATACCTGCTAAACATCAGCATGTTTGGATTGGGATGAAGTATTATTGTAATGATGTAATGTTTATGTACTTGCTGTCTGTCTAATTTGATATGTCGACTAAATCCCACAGAGAAATGGACAAAAAATAACTTTTCCCCCTTTTCTACTGTAACTGTAACTGCATTGCTGTTCATAGAAAGTTTAATTGTTGGCAGACAAAACACAAAGGAGATGAAAAATGAAAAGTTTGAGAGAGAAGCGTCTCAATCAACACTGGACCGGCAGAAGTTTTCTGACACCTGGAGGGAAAATTCCCTGTTGCTGTAACTCTAGCCTACAGTGAATGTGAACATCTTTTCTTGGCCAGGTACTGCCAGGGAGTTTATAATTGAGTTGAGACTCAGGAAATACTCATTAAGACGTTGTCAGTCACCAGAGGAGGCCACGCTCAATGTGTTTAGACACCACTGAGACTGCAGGTATCCCAGAGCCCTGCTCTTCTCCAGCTGGAGGGCAAAAGTGTGTGTGTGTGTGTGTGTGTGTGTGTGTGTGTGTGTGTGTGTGTG
>CM076652.1:1253009-1275904 GCA_038496675.1 Rachycentron canadum
CACACACACACACACACACACACACACACACACACACACACACACACTTTCATAACAATCTTTGATTACATTCTTCCCTGAACTGCTACTTTGACCTTGCTTGAATTAACCCTTACATCAGGCAAAGCGTCTGTTTTTTTACTCTGTGAATGATATTGTTTTATTTTTTTTTCATTAGCTAGTGATCAATGGAGGGTGACAGGCAGAATGGGGGAAGAAGAGGAATGAAGAATTACATGCGGTTGGCTCTTCAGACCAAGGAAATCATCCTTGATGGTGTGAGCCTCAAGGTATGGTCAAAATGGACACAAAGCAAATTTTAGGGGGAGTGTGACTGTATCAAAGGCAATATGTGAGTGGACATGGGTTCACTGACATTTATTTGAGAATGGAGTTTGAATTTATGTTTGATCAGGACCTACTAGAGGAATATTCTCATTTATTTTATGGTCACTCTGAATACGCTCACCTTCAGACTGAAATATGTAATCTGATGAGAGTGTACTGTGACATGCCTCTAAGAAGTGAGGAGAAGGACAGAAGAAGAGGTGGCAGAGGAACAGCCATAGATGAGAGGGTAGGAAGAACCAAAATTGAAGTGCTATGATCAGGTGGGGACAAAGAACTGCATTAATATGTGTGAGGCAACAGTAGCAAGACCTCTAAGAGTTGAAAGGCATGAAGACGGATGTGGAAGTTGCTCTGTTTGCTCATGTTTTATGATTGCTAACCCCAACTGGTTAGTTATAACATCACATAAGTTAAAAACAACGGCTATGCCTTGATTTCATCTATGTTCACTTGTAAACACAGTTAGAAGCTTAGTCACGTCTATGTTAGCTGCTGTGCTATCAACTGAGTTGGAGCTGTGCCTGAACACTGTGCTTGTTAGCAGTACATTACACTCTCTTCTACAGAACATAGCAGAAATAATTGTTTTAAAAAAAGTTCCTAGATTTGTCTAATTGTTTTTGTTTATAAATTTCACTAAGAGTCTGAAAAAAGGGACTAAACTGACTACACTGTGTCTGGCGGATGGGAAACCTACTGTGCGTGGCCAGACAACCAATGGTATAACTTGATCATTCAGTCAGTCAGCAATGTTTGCATTTAAAGGGCTGGCCTTGGTCCAGGCAAAAGGAAATACAACTACAGTATCCATCCCTATACCCAACAAAAAATCTCAGCTTGATCATTTATATTCAGTGCCAGGAAAAGTAACTTCACAGCATATAGTCACCTGTAATGTGACACTTCAATATGAATAAATAGATTTTCTCTATGTTGCCACTACAATGCTGAGACTGCATTGGAGACCTGCCTGAAGGCATTATCATCTTTCTTTCTTTCTTACTTACTTTATCTATACATAGACACAATGCATGTTTTCACTGGCGTATTATTTACATTTCACTTCTGCAGAGGTGTGTTTTTCAATGTAAACGCAAATCCTACTTGTTAGCCCTCAGGGTTACAACACTGTATTGTTTGACATTGAACATGTATTTCTATATTCAAATTCAGTGTGAGATTATCCTCAAAGATTATTGTCTTTACATGATAAGTCATAACAAATTATGGATGTTAAATTGTTTTGTTTTATGCTCTTTCTCTGGAAATCATTTCAGTCACAGTATTAAAAACAGGTCTCTCAGCAAGAGCTGGCCATTAAACAATTAGATGCAAATTAATGAACAAATGAACAACATGATCAAGCAATAAATCCATTAAGTGGACCGGTCTCTTGGGACTCTCATGGCATCTGCTACATTATCAAATTTTCCTCCAAAAGAAGAGGACAGTTGGTAAAACTAATTGGTTCTTACCTGACATCTTGAATTAATATATGAGTTGGAAATCAATTTAACAGATAGCTTCTTCACTACTAAATTGCCCTTTTATATCTTCTCCTCTTCAAAGAATCCAGCCACTTAGCACACAAAGCACGTTATGATACTCATGGTGGAAAGCTTATTCACATTCAGCTCCTCAGCTGTTTAAAACAACTTCAAAATGATCGACATAAACTGCACTCATAACAAAACTCCAGCACAAACAAAACTATCAGTTTCCCTCACCACACTGGCCTGACCCCTCAGTTTGGTTAATCAGCTCATTCAGATTGGAAATATTAATTGTTGAGCTCAGAAAGGACTGATTTCAAGAATTATGCCATGTAGGGTCACAGTGTGAGGACTCTGTCTCATCATTCTGTGGCAAAGAATAGAGCCCTTCTGTCATAAAGATAACTCAGCCTCTGAAGACTTCTCCCCACGCCCTAGCTGTAATCTGCTACATCTTGCCTCTCTGTATATGAAGTTGTAATTCCCCCGTCATTCATATTTAACTTTTAGTCTCTTTCACTCTTACACTACAACAAAGACCAAAAAAAGCTTAGCAGAGTTCAGAGCACTTCTTCCAATCACCTAAAAAAACAACAAAGGAACATTTTAGTTTCTTTGCAGATACCTTGTGTAGACAAGTTCTAGAGTCAGAGCACTAAATTAATCCCCAGGGGAAATTCGGTTAAATACAGTTCCCACAGTGGGAGTCCAGCCCACTTGGTTGAAAACCAGGAATCCTAAAGACTAGACCATATGGGGCACAAGAAGACATCCTTTAGCTTTGTGTGACCAAGGTACAGTAGTGTCGATGACAAACTGGGTAGATTACTACACTCTATACTGAAGTGCTGAAGAGAGAAAATCATACCAAGAGAAATTAATCTCACAAATTCTCAGTTTGGTTTCAGAGCCTTTGATCTTTGTCTTGAGATTTTCAACTCTTATGCTTCTTCCCTCATTCTTATCATATATATTTACTGTATATAGTGAATCTTTGCATTTATTTGGACCATGAGCTCAAGCTCTCACAGTATGGGGGCAAATTCCATAAGTGTTTGATCCTACATTTCCCACAATGCAGTTTGGTCTTTTAATTAATCGTCCCTGACTCCTAAATACTAGTCGTTCGCCAAAATGATCTGAATTGGTGGCCTTCAACGGGGTCATGTTTACACTGCAAGGTTTCAAAATGGCAAATAATTTTTCACCAGCTTATTGGACAGCATCATCAACTTCTCCTCTCTCCAGCCATAAACTTTTTATGTTTCACAGGTTTTACTAGCATATGGCAGCATAAGGTGGGACACAAAATGCTGCATGTCTGCAATGTATTGGTGCCCATTGTTGCTATGGGGCCCTAAATGGCTGCTTCAACATTTTCACATAATCAAATGTCCATTTTCCTCTGATCCAGACTATATACAGTGCTGCTGTTTCTGAAAATTTTATGTGGTGAATGTACTATTGTAAACAACCACTGTCAGGGCTGCCTTTTCCAGGAAAAATCCTTTGTTCTGTAAGAAGTGATTTGTGTTATTTGGACATGCATCAATCGGCAATAGTTGTTTCCCTGAAACCAATGGAAAAGGAACAGGGCAGTGGGCTGGGCCGAAACCGTGACCATGTGCCTGTAAAAACAAGGAAATCATCAACAAAAGATCAAGGCAAATGATGCGAATGTTGCCCACAACGTGTAACCTCTCTGAGCACTGTCAGTTCTGTGAAACAACACCAGAAAAACCGCTTGAGTTACAATATGAAGAAAAACGCAATGCAGCCAGCTAATTCAATAAGAATGACTTGGATTCTCATTTTTGACAGGATGTTTGAGATATTTTCTTGTGTATTTCATGGTCACTTGAATGATTCACTCACATTGGAGTAATTTTCGACTAAAACTGACAACTGAAAAAAATATGTTAAGCTTATGGGCAGAAAAGTTAAGATTTCCAGCAGCAAATAATCACCTTTTACAATGACCCTGATGTATAGACTTTGACACTTGCATTCTTCATCTATAATGAAATGTCTGTTGCCTGAGGGCATAAGCATCTGTGTGCCCCTTTATTCTTTCTTGTTTGCTTTCTTCCCAGCTTTTTAAAACTACTTTTAAACCTCTTTTTAACATTTAAACATTTTTCATATATTTACAAACAAAGATACAAACAGAAAAGTATGAATTCATGACCGTGACTCTAATTCTCCTCTTTATTTGCACACACTTTCCCATCACACCCTCCAGCTCTTCTGGGGGAAGCCTAGGGTGTTCCCAGGTGAGCTGCCATATGTAATCCCCTCAGTGTCTTCTGGGTCTGCCTCGGGGTCTCCTCTTAGCTGGATGTGCCCAGAATACCTTCAACGGGAGGTACCAGTTGGCATCCTGATCAGGCGACTGAACCAGGTCAACCACACTAGCTACTAGCTATTTGTGGATATCAGAGCTCTTCAACCTGTGGCACGTAGTGAACCCTTACTCTGCAGAAAACTCTTAAATCTGCAATCTCAATCTGTTGGTAACTTCACAGAACTCATGACTGTAGAGGACTTCAACAGATGTAGAGTGTGGACAATCGAGGACTTCGTTATTTTACAAAACCATCATACGTTTTGAAAACAAAATGTTTTTCTGCAAAGAAACAGGCACATACAGATACTTGTTTACACATCCAACAGACCCTGAGCAACATTAGCATTTGGCATTAGCATTCTCGAAAAATACAAAGCCAAATACTCATTCTTCTTTCAGCTCTATTTTGCTCTCCACCAATTCCCAGGTGCTGGGACGACAGTGTACAATGGGTTTATCAGATCTCTGTCAATGAAAACAGCTGCGTGCTGCAGATGAAAATGACGTTAATGAGCTGTGAGAGTGAAACAGAACAGTAAAGTTTGGGGGCGAGAAAACACTGATCTGTAAGATGCTCAAAATCTCAGGGGAGCTGAGATGGACTCTAGTGTTGGTGATAATTCTCTGTGTCTTTGTCATGTTGAGCAAGAGCTCTCTCATTAAAGGTTGTTATTTAATCCATTGTTCATTTAAAAATATTGATATTTTAATGTTCTGAGAATTAGAAAGTGCTTCGGTTTATACATGTAAGATGTGCACAAACATTACAATGCATATCCATCTGCTTCTAAATGTTATATCTTTTGTGATGCTTCACCCCAGCCACACAATCGACAGAAATATGCTACCAAGTCTTGTAAGGTCAATAGTTGGTGCCCTCTTACTCTTCTTCTTTGCTTTAATGGCAAAATTGCAATCAGATGGATAATTTTTGACACCTACTTCTGAGTTAAAAAGCCCTTATATTCTTGTTATCAGACCACAATTTTGTAGGTAAGTAAAGATATGTTTCATAAAATCATCCCTAGATTTCTTTGTCAAAATAAGGTCTTATGTTGTTTGCAGTATTTTTCGAGTAGATTTCTGTTTTGTTGACCCTTTTCAAGGGTTCAAGGTTAGTTTTTTACCAAATTATTATTATTTTTTGACATGTTTTTGGATGAAAAGTAAACCTGTGCTCTCTTGTACTTTGGCTGCTTGGTCCCTACATTCTTTATATAAATAACTGGATTTATATGACATCTTAGTTATCACTGCGATTTCTTTTGGAAAGAAAATACAAAGGATGGACAGAAAAGTGCTCTGTGACGCATACTGTAACTTGAAAAGTAAACATCCAAAAACTTTAAGGTCCATCAAGATAAACATCCCCTTCTGTCGGGACAGAAAGTCCTGGACTCATTCTAAATGCTCATCATCAAGTAAATCATCACCTCCTCTGTTATTATCCGGTTGGGGACGACCTCTCACTGCAGAAAATGAAATGTTGTCGCAAGTTGCCCAGTGTGAAGAGAGCATTATGCTGTCATCTGCCAGTTTTATAAAATTACCATAATTCTATGATCTTTCTTGAGAAGAAAATAGTTTCATTTGATAAGATTTAGGTACATTCAGATGATCACCTCTGCTGACCTGGAGCAGTCATCTGATTGTTTTTCTCTGATAGTGAAGCCCATTATTTTTTGCCAAAGTGTATTTGCTATGTGTTGAGCAACAATACAACATGAAACTACAAATCAAAACCTACACTGTAGATATCTAAAAGCAAGTCATTAATCTCTTACATCAGGTATACTATAAATACAGCTTTGTACTGCTTCTTATGTCTGTTTACAGTTTCTTACATTTGCAGTCTATGGATATGGATAATGGATAATCATTGAATAATCCTCACGCTCATGCAAGGTGGTTTTGATCACTGCAGCATATATTTGATGTTCTATAATGTACTGTATTCAATTTAACTTTGTGCTATTGTCAGTGTCATGACAACTAAGCAATTCCAGCAAGTCAGTCAGTACTTAAATGAAGTCTGTTTCCTCTAATGAGAGATGCCTATAAAGTATTGATGATATTCTTGATGATATTCAGTGGTCAGAAACGTTTTAGTTTCTCCCTGAAAACAAAAATCTGGTAAAGTGTGTCTGACTTACAGTTTTTATCCATGACTTTAATGAAATTGAATTAAACAATTATCAGTATAGCAAAGATTATTATTATCAGAAATCCTGTCCGTGAATATTAGAAACAGAATTGGAGACAAGAGCGTCCAACATTCGCTAAAAATCTGTTTGACTTTGGGCCAAGAATGTGGGCACCGGTCCCACTTTGGTTGTACAATGACTGAAATGTGATCTTGGTACCTCATAATCCCACAGATGCCCCCCACAGAGCGCCCCACAGAGCCCCACCCAGGGGACATGTTTGTGTGCTTTCTTCAAATCTGCTCATCCTGTATCTAAGGTGTGGCACTTGGTCGGAGTCTCGTTTCCAGCACCTTGTTGCAGATCTTCCCAGGTAGGCTGAGCGGTGTGATCCTGTGATAATTGGAGCACACGCTTCTGGCCCCTTTTTTTAAAAAATGGAGACCACCACTCTGGTCTGCCACTCCACTGGTACTGTCCCGACTTCCATGCAACATTGAAAAGGCATGTCAGCCATGACAGCCTAACAATGTAAAAGCCCACAGCATCTCAGGGTATATCTCATCCACATCTGGCGCACTGATGCCAAGGAGCTTCTTCACTACCTCCGTGACCTCTGCCAGGGCTATGGATGAGGCCTCCTGAGTATTCTCTTTCTGTGTCCTCCATGGAAGATGTGTTAGTCAGGTTCAGGACTTCCTCAAAGTATTCTTTCCATTGTCCAGTGACACCTCCAGTCGGGGTCAGCAGTTCCCCTCCCCGACTGAGTACAGCCTGAATTGAGCCTTGCTTCACCTTCCCGAGTTGCACAAATAATTGTCCTCCTCCACTGTCTCTCCACACTCCCTGTACTGCTGCCCTTTTGGCCACCTGGTACCTGTCTGCTGTTTCTGGAGACCCCTAGGCCAACCGAGCTCTGAAGGTCTCCCTCTTCAGCTTGATGGCATCTCTTACCACCAGTGCCCACCAGCAGGTTCTTAGGTTGCAACCTTCACAGGCACTGATGACTGTCAAAGAATGAAGATGAGACTGAAGATAATAAGATATTTTTTTCAGGTTGTGTGTATGAATATAGACTTATCAAACTCTCAAAATTACCACTAGTAAAGGTTTGTTTGTTCATTTTGGACCCGAAGTAGAAATGATTTTAGACCAAAGCCATTACAAAACGCAATCACAAAAAACAGAACAATACTGGACAAAAAAATAATTTCCATTAATTTATCATGAATGGCCTACAGGACAGGAAAATATTGCATAACATCCCTCCAGCTTCTGTGTTTGATCTATATTTCCATCAGCCACCAGCATTTTGATTTGCTTAATGTGCAACTTCATTCTACTTCTATATTTTGTCATTATATAGTAAATCTGAGCTCGTTAACTTGTGATAGAAGAAGTTTCAGGAGATCCAAAGGTCTTGAGCAAAGGTATTTATTGAAGCTCAGTGCACTTAAGGAAAAAAGAGCTGGGCAATACAGGTAAAACTTTGTAATACTACCCAAATTTAAAGGGTGGCCTTACGTATTTATATCTTCAGTGATACAAATCCTAAACAATGAATGAATTCACCCTGATCCTGTAATAAGGGCAAAATTCTTACTCAGACTTTGAGAAAGAAACTGGGACTGATCGCATAATGCAGCCAGTTGTGTATGGATGCAAATCATTACCATAATAATTGGAAGCATATCAGCAACTGAATGCCAAATTTTGACATTTAATCACTACTGAATATCGTTTTCTCATCTCAATGCCTCATTCATGGGTCTGATTATGTGGCTTGCAGCGTAGCAGTTAACAACCCTTCTCTTCCGCTTGTAGCTGGGAAACCTCAGAGTTAACAGAGACAGGTGATAACCAGCTTCATGGTACTGGTTATCTGGGATCACCAGTCTTCTTGAGATGGCAGCTCATGGTACGGAGGCTGTTTTCTGAGCAGGTTCTGTGAGCTTGAATAACTGGCGACAATAATGTTATGCATGTGATGTGCACAGATGTACACACACAGAGTTTCTTCATTTTTTCTTTTGTCGTACTCCACTACACTTAGTACAGTAAATATCGCCTCTATCTGACTGAGTATCCTAATCAAACAAAAGAAAGTATGAGCTTGAAACTGTACTCATTTTTGACGAGGAGGTCAGATACCTCTTTTTTGTTCATCAGAAGGCGACAGGTCTCCATGCATGGCAATTAAATCGATCCTACCAGTTTCCCCGCAGCTATCCTAGAGATAGACAATGGAGTATTTTTAGGCTTTGATTAGAAGTCAAATAAGCACCCTACTAACTAAAGATTGAAAAAAGAAAAAACTCCTTCACACCTATCAAAATGACACAAAGGGAAAATGTGTTTTGGAGGGGCAATTATCATGCAGTGACAACTTTATAATCGCCACAGTGGAGTGGTCACCATTAATCTTTCTGCATTCTCCGTTATGAAGGAACTGCCCCGTATTTCAGTCCAGTTTGAGAGATTGTAAAAGGCTCAGGAGGCTGAGCTGTTCATACACTCACAGGACTCATAACCCATGTGTGTGCACTGATGGGGCCAGCTGGTGGGACATCAGCCTGTTGTGGTTAATTTGTCGGAGGGTGGTCCAATGCCAACTGGGCATCCTCTGTATTACTGCTTCGTTAGACACACTTGAACACACACACACACATGCACGTACATATACGCACACTCTGATGTCATTCCTCAGTCTGGCTATTTACAAGGCCATTCTGGTAAATTGCAAGGGGCAGATTAGCATGGTGTATTCACTTGTTGAAGAGGCACTGGGGCGAACAACACTGCAGTATTATCAACCACGGGCATACATTCGGAAAAGTTTGTGTAATCACAAACATTTCCGAATGTATGCCCGTATGCTGTTTGAAAAAAGATTCAGAGTTCAGCACGTTACTATCATCTTTAGACAGTTCTACCATCCCCTGTGGTGCATTTAGTTGGTTTTTCTCATGTTTGTTTTAGCCAAAGTTGTAAGCCCCCACCCACCCCTTTCTGTCCTTATTTCTTTATCTCTTTCTCCCTCTATCTTTCTCTCTCAGGCAAAGTATGCACACAAAGTCAAGTTGGTCTGAACAGCGGTGTCTCTTGGTGAAAACCCAGAGGACGTGTGCTTGGAATTGCTTTCATTTTGTTAAAGACGGGGCCATTCTTTTCTTTTGTGTTCAGCACGACCTGGCACAGCTGTTTGCACAATTCAATACCAACCCCCTTATAAATGGATTTTCCTCCTGTTTTTCCTTAACCTCTTCTTCCCTTACAGCTTTGCTGGGACTGTGTGCTCAGTTTAATTTGTTTGCTCTGGCTTATCAGCGGAAATGGAATAGAAATGCCAAAACAGCTAGATGTTAATATCACTAATGCTATTTGAATCAGAACTGTAGAGTGAAGCTAACACCAGTATCACTTGTAGGCTAGTGGTAGTGGTTATAAAATATAACAATATATGATAACAATTGCGTGGTTAAACAGTTTTATTAAATAATGAATTGTGGATCAGAAATTGTGGATCATGGGCATCAAAACCTGACATTAAACAATTTTGTCATCTTTGTCACCAGCAAGCTGGTTGTTGCAATCTCTGCTGTGGATATCTCGTAAAGCCTGAATGAAGTATTCATCAAAGGAAGTACCCTGGCCAAACATGGCAGCGTGAAAACTGCTCTGTAATTGAGAGCACAGGAGATCCAGTTTAGTCCACCTTGACAGGAGAGAGGGGACTCATATCTCATACCAGCAGTCACTGAGCTGTTTATGTGAATGAAATGTTTCTCCCAACTTAAACAGTTCCAAGCAAATTTGTTTTAATTACACCAAGAGGAAAATTGAGTAATGACTGCTTGTGTATTAAGAGAAATATAATCAAATCATATTCACTGATACAGTGTAAAACGGAAAGGTGGGCAAAGCTCATCCGGAGATGAAATAAGAACACTGCTTTCACATCTGCGGCCATATGCTTTGAAGAATGATGTTCACTAGAGGTGTGTGACAGGAACGAGACAGGGACTACCACCACAAACATTGTGTCTGTAAGATCCAAAGTGAATTGGTCGTCTCTGCAGTTTCTGTAACTTTCCAAAGACAACAACAACTTGACATTCAAGCCCACCTCTCGCAGTGATTGGCCCGGTCTGCAGAGATTAACAAGAAGGCAGGATTTGATCATTTCTCTTGATCTCCTTCCATTATTCACAAAGGCAAGAGTGTAAAAAACTGTGCTGCTTGAGCCAGTCAACGGACACCAATTCACATAAAATATCTGAAACTGCAGCATCTATAGTGTTTCTTCACTGTCTATGATTGTTGCTTTTTTCCCTCTGTCATTAATGTACAGTCTGAGCTGCAAACTGCTGCATGCAAACATTTTTTTTTATAGGAGATGTGTGCAAAACAGCAAGCAGCATTACAGTCTGTATCTGCTTCTCTGAAAAAATTCCTACATACAACTGTCCTGTCAGTTTCCTCTCAGCTTCCAAAAATTATAAACTGCATGGTCTCACCTTGCCCCTTGGACCTCTAATTTGACTTGATCTTCGCTCTTTCTCAGACTGTCAGTTTGTCAACTTCTTCAGTAATCACAAAGTGCAGTTTTGTGGATGGTCATTAGGTCATCTTTACTTATCTGTACCAATCTCTGGCCTGACTGGAGCAGAAAACATATCGTCTTCCTTGTTGCAATCAGTATTACTTCCAAGGCTGTTACAAGCAGCACAGGGGGGGAACAAATATCCCATATTATTACCACTTGTCTCCCAGTTTTCACCCAGTTTTGAAACCTTGTAAAGCTACAAGTTGCTGAAGTACCATGTGATCAGTGTCTTCATGCAGTCTGGGACATTGGAAAACTTCAGTGTGAAGCTAATTAGCTGGTGCAGAACTGAAACAAGTGTCTGGGAAGAAAACAGATGTTGAGCAAAACATGCAAAAAACAAGCAAGTTTGGCTCCTATACTGTGAGACAGTAGAGCAGCATTATTTTCCCCTTGCTTTGTTGTTTGAAAATTAATCTATAGGCCATTAAAAGATTTTCTAGCATATCGATTCTTTTACAAAACTCGTTTTTCAACTTGTCCTACTCGAATTTTCACGCTACCTTCATCAAACCGAGTAACAGATTTGGTGGAATGTACAATAAACTGGCATGCAATAAAAATAAATCTTATGGAACATTAAAATCCCAGTTCAGGTCTCTCAATCTGAAATGAACTGCTCTGGGGAATAATTATATAGGGAGAAATTATCTAAAAGTGTGCTCCCTTAAGACATGGACACCAAAATAATAATAAAAAAAAAAACCCAACTCAATTCCAATTGAGTCATCATGATTGGACGTTCCCTGCAGAGTTCAAACTTAGTGAACTTTGAACCCTTTTGTGTCATTGACTGATAGCAAGCTGGTCAAGGGATAACTGGTTAGCATAGTCAGAAATTANCCTAGGCTATGATTTCTTCTATGCTCAAATACAAGGAGAGATATGATTAACATCTTTCCCTGTGTCTGTTTGATGTGTTGCCATGGGGAACATGACAGAACTGCATTGAGGCTGAGGATGTGGAGGCAGAATTACACCTCTCCCTGGAGGTGTTTACTCTTTAGATAGATACGCCACAGGAAGGAATTTATGGTTCAGTGTGGGAGTTAAACCATGAGTTATCATTTCTCTAATGCCACACACACGCACAGATATATATATATATATATATATATATATATATCTGTGCGTGTGTGTGGCATTAGAGAAATGATAACTCATGGTTTAACTCCCACACTGAACCATAAATTCCTTCCTGTGGCGTATCTATCTAAAGAGTAAACACCTCCAGGGAGAGGTGTAATTCTGCCTCCACATCCTCAGCCTCAATGCAGTTCTGTCATGTTCCCCATGGCAACACATCAAACAGACACAGGGAAAGATGTTAATCATATCTCTCCTTGTATTTGAGCATAGAAGAAATCATAGCCTAGGTGATATCTTTAATTTCCATTATAAAACACTGGCATTCCCTGAGAACCAGCATCTAATTAGTAAATGATTTCATTATGGTGAGATGATGTAGTGCATGCAGACAGCCATTGTAATTTCAGATTGACAAAGACATATGGCTTCACTTATCATTAAAAAACAGGCCGAAAGAAAGTCGCATTCTACTGCATTAATGCTACAATATGTTGTCTATCCATTAAAAACGGCATATGTTTCCATGATGTATTCAAATACCGTGTTATGAATATGAATCTAAAAGAAGAGGTGATAAACACAGTGATATTCAGTATCTGTAATTGGAAACAAACAAACAAAACAAAAAAAAAAAAAAACAGCGGTGCCAATACTTTTCCCAGACCAAGTCAAATGTGTTGTTTAAGTGTCCTCCAGTAGTATGTCAGATGTTTACTGCACCCAGAAGCCCTCTGTCTTTTGGATAGGTTTACTGCAGGAGACCAGCTCAGCAGTACGACCAAGGACAACAAGAGGTTATTAAGTAAATCTACTCTGAGCAATTGTTGCCTTCCGTTCAGCTCCCCCTCACTCTCTGCCCTCTGTGTGATATGGATTATTTTCAAGTAACAGGCAGTGAAAATGGCCATCTCATTATTTTTAATGGGAGTTTGAGATGGGCTCCATTGCAGTGGTGTGCTGTCATTTAGATGCCTGGGCTGAGAGTGGGATGAAAAAGAAAAATGGATGAGGTGGATGGCGAAGAGAGTTCTTCATTGAGGAAGAGGTGTGCTGCAACTATTGTTGCAGCCACAAGAATGTTTTAATGTGTTTACTTTGATCAGAGTTGTGCTGGCAGAGAAATAGAGGAGGTGACAAGGAAGAACAGAGAAATGTGAGAAAGCGATCTGTTTTTTTCTGACCATGGCATAACTGTGTTTGCATCTGGCTGCATAATTGTGATCATTTTTCAATCTACATTAGTCTGTTGGCTTGTGAGCTCATCTTTAAGCCCCCACCCCACCAACACTGCGATTAGGTACTGTATCTTCTATAACCCGGGAGCTGGCAGCAGCCTGAACAAAATGGCATTTTTTTCTCCACTCCGTTTTCCATCTAGATGAGTTTTAATTAAGTCTCCTCACTGTGCTCCCCCATGGCTGCTCTAATCAGACCACGAGAGCGTTGCCTCTTTCTCGCTTGTTTTGTAAGGGATCCCACAGCATCTGTTGGGCCCCCTGTCTCACTGTAACACCCCCTCTGTCAGTCTGCCTGTACACTGGGAGAGACACAAAAACACAGACACTGGGGTGAGAATTTCAATACACCAAAAGACAATCAGCGGGTGGTTGTCGTATCATTGATTAAGATTGGTGAGGTTATTACACTGCATGGATATGCACAGATGCTCCCTGATGAAGGCCAGGCTGAAACATGCTGGACTACCAATTTAATAAAAAGTAGACATGCGGAAAAAGCCTTTGAAAACAAGAACCCTGCTTTAATCTCATTTTTTAATAATAAAAGTTTTTTGTTTGGCATTTATTATGTCTTGTGAGAGGTTCTAGGAGAGCGTCTATAATTGGTGTATAGCGTGTCTATCAAGATTTGTATTTTTCCACATGTTGAGACAATGCACATGAGGCTCCAGTGAGCATAATACTTGTCTTGTTGTCTTTTTTAATCCTTCCTAAAAAAAAACAAAAAAAAAAAAAACAAGCACAAAGGATAAATCAACAGTATGTCCAAATTTACTGTCCATTTCGAGTGGCACCTGCCATTGTTATCACTGTAACCATTTTTTATGTGTACAGTGAGACTGGAGGTGTAACAGATGTAAATAAGTGGTTGGGGCTAAATGAATAAGAAACATCCTAACTCTAGTAGTTTGATGTTGATGTACCAAGAAATGTATACAGGAAAAGAGAAACTGAAAGTGCACTCACACTGCTGTGATAAGGTGTAAAGTGATACATTAATTTTATTCACAGAAAGCTGTAAGTCAGTGTCACACTGTTAAATGCAAACCGATATCAAATTATGTATTCAGTATAACTTTCTGCCCACTGAGTCACACAGCTTTTCTGTACCTGTATCTGGGGTGAAACTGATAATTTGTGATGAATTGGATGCACATTTAAATGTGTAATGAGCAGGTGAGACAGGTGCCATCATTGGGAGAGCGCCCTCATTTACTGATGTACTGAATTTAGAGAAGTGTTGCAGACATGGCACCTCATGCTGATGTGCGAATGTCATAATTTAAAACCAGAAATATTGCTTGTTTTTTTTTTGCGTGTTTGCCCGACACACTCACACAATGACGCCACCACAGATCAGAGCCGAAGGAGAATCGTGGGTTTATTGTAGGTCAGCCACACTGAGGTGAATAATGAGTGTAATCATAGATAACTAAATCAATGATCTCACTTTAATTGATAAAGAGCATTTGTCTTTATTAGCTAGCCTTCAACATGCTAATCACCTATGCTAACTGCTGATGTTATTTCCTGAATGTGCAACCATGACTGTGTATTTTTGGATTGGTTGGATTGATTGATTTATATTTGTCTGTTTGTCCAAAGGCCTATGATTTGTGTTATAATCATGCAGCATATGTCGTACTTCACTGGTCCAAATACATGGCTGTTGTGTTTGGTACTTTCATTGTGATAGACTAAGCGTTGGAGTTGAAGCGTCAATTTCTAGAAGAAAGGCATTGTCTTCTCATAATTGTGTTCTTTGCTCCTATTCACAAGGATTAGACAAAAGAATCAAATTGGAGACGGTTGGTAGGTTTGACGCTTTATCATCATTCATTCCTCCATGTATCAAATTTGCTGCTTGATATCCACATTGTTCTCCATTTATTTATGAGTCGGATCTAAATGAATTAATCCTTGATTTTCTCTCCACCCACCTCTCTGTGTTGAACAATGAGCAAATTGTGATCTGAATTTCCCACATTTAGTATCAGTGGGGAAGGTAAACATTCAGGGTTAACAGCATATGTTAGGCTCACATCCATGTGTAGGTAATGTCAATGCAAGACTGCAGCTTGTTTTTATTTATTATTGCCTTAAAGCACGGAACCTTTGTTTAGGCATGTGTCTTCTCTGTTTGTAACATATATCATTACCACCAGAACACGAACAAGTCCATGAGATAAGATGACATGCTCCGACTTTAAATCACATCAGTTTAAGAGAAATCCCACAAATCTCAAGAGCTTTCAGCATTTTAGATTG
This sequence comes from Rachycentron canadum, assembly GCA_038496675.1. Taxonomy (NCBI): domain Eukaryota; kingdom Metazoa; phylum Chordata; class Actinopteri; order Carangiformes; family Rachycentridae; genus Rachycentron; species Rachycentron canadum. The sequence continues at coordinate 1,268,546 of CM076652.1, forward strand.
TACCTGTTGTACTGAGCAGTGTCTAAGCCAAAACACCTTCCACACACTTGAGCTTGAGTAATCAGTGAGATATGCTTTTCCTATAATAATTGAGCCTATTAGCTAACATAGTTCAGGAATAGAAATGCTTGGAGTGATGTCGATGTATACTTGGGTCAGGGTTCAATGCACAGTAGCACTACACAACTCTATCTTATGCATCTTAAGGACCTAAAATCCATCACATAAACCTCCTTCTCTAAAGTATCATAATTTACGATGCTCTTTGAAATGATCATGTCTACTTGATTTTAATAATCTGCAGGAGCAATGCTCCTTTGAAATTTTTATATCGACATATGATCAGTAAGGCTCTCTGCTGACATTTGACATAGAATGAGTTATTTTTAAATTACAAAAATAAATAAAGAATATATGGTGAAATAAATAAATATACACACACATGTTTACTGTCGGAGTGACTTAAGTAATAAGTTGAAGCAACCTGAAGATCTTTGAATGGGCGACATTTCAGCTTTATGATGTAGCTATAGGATAGTATGGCTCTTAACTTTGAAGATCAATTAGGGCGAAAAACTAGGTAATCACAAATCTTATTTGTTTGTTGAAGAAAAATTTCACACAATGCATTCAAGCCTAGAGTGACATGTGCTGACAAAACACACAATCAATAGCTTCGACCTCGAGCCATTTCAAAATTTACAACCCTAACCCTTTTGTTTCACAATCCAATTACCAACTACAGTAAACTGACACGGAGAGGCGTGATCAATAAAAGCAAAGAGACAGGTGATCGTTTGGTCATTCATCCTTCCTGCCACAGAAACATAAAGATAAGTGGCCAGTAAACACTGTTGGATCAATCTATGAATCAGGAAATACAGTGTGTGACTTTAGTGTGGTGTGGCATGGTGGTCCAGTGGTTAGCACTGTTGCCTCACAGGAGGAAAGTTCTGGGTTTGAACCCTGGGCTTTTCCATGTGGAGTTTTGAATGATCTCCCTGTGTGGGTTCCCTCTGTGTGGTCTAGCTTGCATGTTTACGATAATCTGTGACTCTGAAACTACCCTCAGGCGTGAGTGATTGTTCATCTCTGTATGTCTCTATCAGCCCTGCGATAGACTAGTGATCTATCCAGGTTGTACCCCGCCCTCACCCATGTCAGCTGGAATTGGCGGTATAGACGATGGATGGATGGACTTTAGTGTTTAGTTGGATATATATAATATATGTTGTTTTACCATCTAGTGAAAATGCAACCCCCAAAGCAATCATCTCATTGTTTGGTTAGGAAGGTTGCGGCTTATATGCCAGGTCACCTGTTGATCTTTTGTCGTGCAAATCTACATCTGCTCTCCGCCCAGTCCAAGTCCAAGAGCTTTACAAAAGCTTACATTTTATAATTACATTTACTCATTTGGCAAGTTCATTTATCCAAAGCCACTTACAAGTGGGACAGAAGGATGGGCGCACTTCAGCACGTGGACAGGAGGAGCGTGTGCTGCTCGCCAACCCTGCGATCAGCAGACAACTGCTGCAACCGCTTATATTTTACTCATGCTAATGATGAGCAATATTTGGTCATTTTTCAGTGTTGTTTAAAAGGTAATGTTTTTTTTTTTTTTTTGTACAGCCTTAAGCAAGAGACAAAAACAATATCATCAACTGCAGCAGCTATAATCCCTAACACATGGTTTGTCCTACAAATATCCAAGTGTCTTGATTGTTTTGCACAACAGGATGCAGGAATCCTAACTAGTGAAATCAAATTTATGTGACGAGAGAACAGAGAATAAATCTGTTATGAATCAGAAGAGATGCAGTTTGTTTGTGTGCACGGTACAGTGCACTAATTGGTCAAAGGAGGTCACTGACAAGATCAGACTGTTGTGGACAGAGGGATTACCACAGCAGAGGTGACTGAAAAAACGAGGGAAAACATGAAAAGTTGACCTGATGATTGAACTTTCCCGAAGCCAGGTGTCTTGCCATGTGCAACTTGGGTCATTTCACTCGCAAAAGAAACGTCTGCAAGAAAATTAGTAGATCACAGGGTTGTGCTTGTCAACAGTAAAAGGAACCATATTGCTCATAAGATGATGCTGGGAATACCAAACTCTCTAATCACCTTCATGCAGCATCAATACAGCAGCAGTGTTTTTGCATATACTTGTTTGTAAATCAAAAAAAACCCTCTACATATTGTTCTCGTGTATTTTTTATTACTACTATCTTCTGCCACAGATTGCAGATAAATCTGGGAGAGAGCTTTATGTATTTTTCAGCAGACACAAAAGAGAAAAGCACTTTTGTTTTTCTTGATCTCTATTATCAACATGATGATGATTACTTGCTTTCAGTTAAAATTCAAAACGACAGAAAAATGTCTTTTGGGAATAGACTAATTTGGAGAATAAAAACAGCATACGGTACATATCTTTTCAAAGGTACATACTACTCATTTTTGATGAATTATCTTTTTTTTATGACATTAATATTTGCCAGTTGCATTTAAATGGAGACAGACTGAGATAGCAAGGAAAATAAAAAAGAGCAGAAGGGAAGGAGGAGTCGGAGAGCAGCAGGGGATGAATAAGGATGATAAAGGACCAGGGTCTGGGCAAAGTTTATCCCCAGGGCTTGTACCGTAGCTCCGTTCCTGCAGTTTGAAGGACCCTTTAGGAGGTTAGGGTCAGGCAGCAGCCCAAATCGATGGGCCGAGAAGGGACTGAGAGGCTCCATGCTAATACCTGCTCCGTGATAATACCGCCTGCTCAATCCCTGCTGGGCAATGTCATCCATCACCCTGCTGCTGCCACCAGCACAGATAGAGGAGGAGGAAGAGAGAGGCACAGTATTGTCCAGATAGATAGATAGCTGAGGATTGCTCGAGCATCTTTGCTGTACATCCCAGAGCTGATTTTAATAAAAGTGGTAATTGGCCAGCAGAAAGTCTCTGTACTTTGTGTCTCTAACCCTTCAGTTAGAGAGATAAATGCTAGGTCTTGCAAGTCTAGTGGGACAGAAAGATGTTAATCCATATATAACATGTTACTTGCCTCAGCGTCACAGCACTTATACATCATAGTAGCTATTGATTGGCCCCTGTCCTGACAAGAGCCAAGCAAGGGCTGCTGAATGAGATATTTCATCCTCAGTGGGGGAGCCAACTGTATTAATTTTCTAACCAAAGGTCCACTGTCTGGCCAATGTTGTTTGCCCCAAGTTTAATTTAGTTTCGTGAAAGGTTTGGGCTTTTTTCTGCCTGGCAATGTCTGAGATTATACTCCATCTCCAGAGGAGACTAAATTCTTTGTTAGAGGCCTCATGGTAGAAGCACTTCACTCTGGCCTCATTCATCTTGGAGGCATTAAGCCTTTTCCAACTCTGTTAAAACCCTCAGAAAGAAGTACAAAATGTCTTCTGGTTCAGTTGTTATAAAAACATCCATACACTTCTTATTGATTTCTGTTTTATTTGTTTTAACTAGAAGCTTAGTGATGATTGTATTTATTTAATGAAGAAGACAAGGGAACTTTGACACTTTTGACATGAATCTGCACTGTTGACCAATTGCAAACTGAGCTGACCTTTGAAAGAAAATACAAAAGGTATCAAATCACCTGTGTGACACAACCCGTATTCGTGTAAACACATTTCCATTGTCTTCTAGTTATAATTTTGTTGGGCCTCCTTCTGCTGCAATCTGACAATAAATCTATCATGGCAATGCCTGCTCCATATCCCCCGCTGAAATGCTGTGCTGCCTTTGTGTATCTTAACGGGAATTTATATTCAGACAGTACTTTGTCTAAAAAAACACAAGGGCTTGTGTTTTTTTTTGGTGTCGGCATTTTTGATGGTTTAATGCAGCACATTTAACAATATCACACACATATATATATATATATGTATATATACATATATATATACATCTTGTTTAAATCATGAAATTGTTTTATGGAGTAGTTTTGAGCCTGAACACGGCCTTTCATGTCGCTTCAGAGTCACTGTAGTCCCAAACATATTGTTTTTAACCCTGACATGCCTAGCTCTGCAGTAAAACAACCATTGTTCAACGTTAACACACAGTATCACAAACAATGTGGTTGCTAGGTTGTACTGTGTTTGAAAAAACACAGCTCTCCAGTAATGAGCGAGAAGCAGCAGAAAACTGACAGCTGTGAAGGTCATCAGGAACAGCTGGATATACTGTTGATTGTTATGGTGAAAATGACAATAATTAGATATTTAAAAAAAAAAAAAAACATAAAACGATAATTAGAGTCAGAGATGCCTGTAAAATGAGGACCGAGGGAGAGGGACAGGGAGGCAGAAACTACAGCAGAGAGAAATTACAAAGTTAATGACATGCAGTACTATGATATAAATGCATGGGGAGAGACACAGTGAGAAAATAAGTGCTCAGAGCATCATGGGAATACCCTCTGCAGTCTAGGCTTATAGTAACATCACTAAGGGATGGTTCAAGGCTCACCTAAGCCAGTCCTTTGAGGACAGTCTTAGCCCTAATCTTGAATGTAGAGAGGGTGTCTGCCTCCCAAACCAAAACTGGGACCTGGTTCCACAGGAAGGGAGCCTCATAGCTCTTCCTCCCATTCTTCTCACAGAAACTCTAACAACCACAAGTATGTCTGCATTTTTGATAACTGTTCTGTTGGAATAATAGGGTCTTTAGTATATGATGGTGGCTGACCATTATAGACTTTGTGCATGAGGAGCAGAATTTTAAATACTATACTGAATTTTATAGGGACCCAATGCAGAGAAGCAAACACAGGAGAGTCTCTTTTTCTTGCTCCTATGAGTATTTAAGCTGCAGCATTTTGAAATAGTTGGAGACTTTCAGAGAGAAAAAGAATTACAGTAGTCCAATCTAGTGGTAACAAATGCATGGACTAGTTTTTCAGCATCCTTTTAAAGCAGAATGTTTCCACCTGCACAATTGTAATATTGTGCAGGTGCATCTGGCTTCATGGATAAATACAGCTGGGTGCTTCCTAATAAAATTGCTTAGACGAAGCATATAAAAGTGGTCTTGGTCACAGAACCCTGTGGAACTCCATGAATAACTTTTGTGTATGTGGAAGAGCCATGGTTGCCATGAACAAGCTGGAATCTGGTTGATAAAACAGTCAAGGGCAGTTCCTCTAACTCCAATTACATGTTTTTGTGTTTTATTGTATTGTATTATAATGTGTCTTTCCACACTTCACTAGCCTCTTTAGTGTGTTGAGTGTTGTTTGAGTGAGGCTGCAGCACCATCAACAAGATCATCACCCTCAGTGGGTGGGAAGTAGAGACAGCTGTCCTCAGTTGTACCGACGCATGATGGTGGACTGCATAACAATGGATTTCTGAAAACTGATTACAATATTAGACATCTGCTGTAATGTGAATACAAATGACAATGGTCAGACCAAAACGAGTTTTGGGGAGATATTAAAATGTTAAAAATTCAAAATTCCTGAGATATATGTCAGAGAGATGAACAATTAATTTCCATGTTGAGAGAGGCCAAATACGTCTAATGGTTCAGATGAAGTCATTCTAATGGGTGATGCAGATGTGGATACCAATAGCCTCAGTTCTTCATTTTACTAAGACAAAAAGTATGAGAACTATGAACAGTAACTGTTTTTTTATGTTCCAGTTTAGATGTGTGAGACTAAGATTAAGTCTTTCAAATCAGTTATGAATAAGTTTAATTTTAGGGGTGATTGATAAACTGGGGTGAAAAATGGCTTGGACTCCTCCTCCTCTGCCTGCACTTCGAGGAATGTGAAAATTAAACTGAGTAGGGGGTGCTGATTAATTTAAACTAACATATTCCATCTTCCTGCTGCAGCTGGGTTTCAGTCAGATGAAATTGTGATCAATGTGACGATCAGTTATCAGATTATAGAGTTTAATCTGCCGTGGTTTTGTTATAGTAGTTGTGTTTCTATTAGGTTTTTATGTATAACTCTTCTGTTTACTTTTGGTTTAATGAATGTAGGTGGTCAGGGGGGCAGACACGGTTTCTAGGGGTCTTAAAGCAGGTGGTTGCTCTCAAAAGTGCAGAGAAGCGTGTAAGACACTGCCTCCTGGTCTCAGCTCCGGGTTGTCATGGTTTTGGCTTTCTAATAAACTGATTTTTAGATATGAGTGCTGCTCTGCTGTCTCTCTTGATAACAACAGGTCTACCCCAGAAAGTCAATTATCTACAAAGCCCACATCATTTGCTGGACACCACCTGAACAGCAGGACATGACAAAACACAAAACTCATCATCATTTATGACTTTCCTTCTTCCTCCTGCCTCTGCATTTGTATGCACTCACCTTGTGCTCATTACTCTCGTGCCTTTCCGCCCTCTAGACACCTTTATAGCATTTTCTCACTTCTTATGAGATTTACTTGACTCAGTCACCTGCCTGCACAGTTGCTCTCCATTAACTCATTACCCATTGTGGTATATATTACAATACTTTGCTCTTAGCAAGACGTTGCTTCCAGGATTGTCTGTGTTTAACCAGGCTGCTTGCACTGAAAGGTCTTATTGCACAATTTATTCTACTGTCCACACTTGACAGCAGAATAAGTGCTGTTAAAATACAGGCATTGGTGAGAGACACACAAAGCTGAGCGGTGGAGTTGAGTTTGTGTAATAGGTTTATTTAAATTTAATGCAATAGTTATTCAAAGTATCTATTTTGGTAAGTTAGACCACAACCTCTGGGTCAGTCTCTTTACTTTGTTCCACTCAAGATAAGAGGATGCCGTGGGTGTCAGCATATTTACAGTTACTATCTCCCTGTAGAGCAGAGCTTTAACTGTTGCCTCTCTTATCAGTGGTGTCTCCCTTCGCCAAATACACTGAACATTTAAACTAACCCAATGCACCGATCTAATCGCTCTCTGTCTGGCTCGTCTCTTTCTGTCTTTCTCCCACTGTCTTTCCTCTTTTTCTCTGCAGAAACCAGGGAGAGAAAAGGTCATTTGAGGTGAGACCTGAAACCCTCGATGTTTGTTTCAAATCTTTCCCCCCTTTTATTCTACTCCCTGTGCTCTGTTACATGGCGTTAAAAGGTGTCAGTCTGAGAAGATAAATGTAGTGTGGGCTATCTGTGGAGGCCAGCAGGAAGAGAGGGAGGGGGGCTATAAAGGCAAACATTCATTCTCATTTGCTCTCAGCAGAATTACTTAGCCAGTTGACTCCCTGTATCTCCCAACTGCACCGCTCTTCACTGAGCTGCCCTTCAGCCATCTTTAAGGCCACTTTTCTCTCTCATGCTTCCTTGTCTGCCCAGACACACACACACACACACACACACACACACACACACACACACACACA
>CM076652.1:1276404-1291690 GCA_038496675.1 Rachycentron canadum
CACACACACACACACACACACACACACACACACACACACACACACACACACACACACACACACACAGAGGCCTACACATTCACATACATATAAGCAGAAACTGACTTCCCCCATTACCAACCTGAACCTTAGCCCCAAACAAAATCAGAGTACTGTCAAATGTAATGCTGCCTTTAGGCTCGGAGGACTGCAAACACTCAGACCAGGAGGGCGATGATATGCAGAGGCATGCACCACACTAAGCCCTGACACACAGGTATGAATAAGATTCCACCAGAATATGGAACTGTTTCCCATGATCTCCAAGCTATTAATAAACAGTGTGTGTGTGTGTGTGTGTGTGTGTGTGTGTATGTGTGAGTGCCAAAGCTGTGTGCGTCCTTAAGATTTTACAATGTGTGTGTGTGTGTGTGTGTGTGTGAACAAGTGGGTGTGTTCCTGTGCACACGTTTTAGGCAGACAGAGGATTCATTGTGATATGGTTGTGTCCCTCAAGGCGCTGGAATCTGGCACATTGTCTTTGTCGGAAACTCAAACCATTTACAACTCTCAACTTGTTTTGATCCTTTCAGAAAATTCCATTTCCTGCGGTCGTTTGGGGAGTGACTGTAGAGAAGCCTCTGGAAGGAAAAGCCTCATTATGGCTTCACTGTGAGTTGGAAGACTTGACTTGAAGGTCAGTGCTAGTCTCACCACTGTAGTTTCCCTGTGTGAGAATGAATTGTGGGTAAAAAGGTGACCGATAGGAAGGAAAAAAACATTTTTGGTTTCTTGGGTTCTTGGTTTGGGATGGTCAATTGCAACCTGTTGACAGGGACACAACTTTAGACTTCCCCCTGCCAGGACTTCGTTATTAAATAATATATTTTTTAGTCTGGTTGCTATTTTTTTTCTCACAGAAATCCAAATGCCAGTTGTGTAAAAGAATGAAGAATAAACCACCTGTTTTGCTGTTTTTCCTTATTCTTCCATGTGCAGCTCTTTTCCAATTCTTTTCTAATCCCTGGCCTCGCCCTGCTGGTCAGTCCAGCCTCAGTTTTCCACAGCCAGGCGTGCAGAGTTGGTCCTACCCAAAAATCACTCACATCACCTACAGGGATGAGGCTGAAAGCGCTGCCTCATTATGCATCTGTATATTTCTGTGAAAGCCTTTATTTGTCAGCAATCGTTCACTTCAACTGTGTTCATCAGTGCGCGTGTTCCTCCACATCCATGTCCATTATGTGTGTTTTTGAACGTGATGTAATGTCTGTGGGAGCCACCCCAACACAACTCCAGAAATACAACTGGGATGACCTCAACTGATGCAAATTTCATGGACAGTGTGAATCAAGAGACTGGAGCATAGTAATGAAAAGAGGAATAGTGTCTAAGAGAGAGGAACTGAGGGAAGGAGAAGAGCCTGTAGCTACACATATTACACATATATTTGCCTCCTTTTGCATCTGAATTGGACAGTGTGCTCCAATACTAGGTGAGGTCCCGAAAGAATTGCTTTTTCATATTCAGAACAACTTGTTGTAGAAAATCCCCACAACATATATCAAAATAGATTATTCAAAAGAGTAAAAAAATGCAGTTAGCTCCAATCACTGCACACACCACACAGAGTATATGAGCATCTGAATAATCATTGTTCTGGGACCACAGAACAGAAATAATGCATCAGTTTCTCCAGCTCTGGAGCATGTTCAAAATCACGCTTACTGGAAATTCTCATTAAATTATGAAAAGTCATGAAGTATCACAGTTTTAGTTCTATCTATCTTTAGAGCTTATGAAGAGGCCCCATGAGTGATCTGTATCTCTCTTGTGGAGAACTGCAGATCACTTTTTCTTTAACAAAAAACACTAGTATGGTGAGGGGATTGACTGCGCATGTTTCATATCAGTAAACACATGGGTCACTTGTCGTTGTCCAGCTTATTTCTGTGCAATGCACAAATGAGCATCACAATCACACATCATTTGTGTGTGTGTGTGTGTGTGTGTGTGTGTGTGTGTGTGTGTGTGTGTATGTGTGTGCGCTGATTTGCAGCCGAAAGAAAATAGAGAGAGAGAAAGAGAGAGAGAGAGAGAGAGACATGGAGAAAAGAGAGAGGTTATTTGTGTGTGACAGAGGGTAGCCTGTATCTGTAGCGTGTGACACTGTGCTCTCTCTGCTGTAGCCAGGCCACAGTTTAGGGACATGTGCCAAGGGACAGAATAGCTTGTCTGTTTCCTGCCTCTTACTGAACTCTGATTGACAGCAGGGCTTCTTTGTGTGTGTGTGTTTGTGTGCGTGTGTGTGTGTGTCAAAGTGACAGACTGACAGAGACACGCCTGCACACATCGCATGAAGGAGAATGTAAAGAAGTTGCCATCTCCCCAGAGAAATGACTTCTCTTCTGTCAAATTGTCACTTATTTAGCAGCGTGTTTATCCAGTCTCTCTGTACACAACATCACTTCACATACACAGGAACACATTGAAACATGAACACATCCTCAGAATTCACACAAATGTTCACAGACCAGTCAATCTCTGTTTAAATAAACAATTTCTCCACAGAACATACTACGGTTTATTTATTTAGAGTGTCAAATGGCACATGTGAACACACATGTACATACATGCACAAACACACATCCTGGTCTCAGCTGTCATGTTACTGGAGTGTCAGGTTGTGAAGAGCAGAAGTAGCCACATCACCTCTGACCTCTCTGCGGTCCCTCGAGGTCAGGAGGACCTGCGGACACACAACATGTGTATCTGAGATTTCAGCATTCAGGCGGTGGAAGGCAGAGATCGATGCAGGAGTGTATTTGTGGAGGTCAGAGCATCTGCGGAGGAGATAAAGAGCAGATGAAGATTTAAAAAACAGTTGTTTGTATACAGGAACAAAGTACAAGTAAAGGATGTGGTTGAAGAATAGCAGAAGTTACAATGAATAGCATGGGGGTCTGTGTAACACATCATTAGAAGTTTAAAAAAAAAAGACTGAGCAACATTTATGACTTTCATTTTAGGGTGAACATGAGAAGAAATCCAGTCACTGAAATGTATCTATTATTGATGCACTACAAGAGTCAGAGATTGAGCTACATTGATATAGAACCACAGATTCGACCTAAATTTAGCATGAAATTGCCACCTGTGACCATCCTGCAGAACGCTGTCTAAAAATCTTTAAATTGCATCAGGGGTCTTTTTTTTTAAGTGTGCAGCAGTATCCTAAAATACACTGGTGGCACAACAGAGCCTGCTACTAATTTAAGAAAGTGACATTTGCACTGACAGTGAAATTAAAGAGAGGAGCAGTCAACACAAGGCAAAGAAATGCTAATGTTAGCATTTAACACTAATTCAAAAGCACACTGACTTAAAATTACTAATGAAGCTAAGTGCTGTTTGTAATCCAGCGTTTGAAATTCAATTTGATTCACTTTTGTTGCGCTTTTATTTTTAATTCAAGTAAAAATATTGAATCCTATTTGAAGTTGAATCAAATAAGATGGTGACATGACATGAAAACGAAATGAAAACTAGCGCAAATGTGAGTAGAGGGTTCCTTGAGATGTCAGGGAAACGATACAAATGTTGTATGTAGATGAGATACATCGCTAAAGAAATCCACCTATCTCTCACTGATATGGTTTCACAGTTTATCTTGTTTTGTGCGTTTTTACAAGACAAGACATGGATGAGTGGTAAAACAAAATCAAAACAGAGGGTGGGGCACATATTTGGCAGAGCTATCGTCAAGGTGTGTTTTGGTTTTTTTATTAACAAGGGAGGCTGAAGCAAGAGAGAGGAGAGTGAGGAGACATGAAATATATACAACAGGAATTAAAAACATCATCGAGAGCAGCTGATGTTCCCCGACTCCCACGCTGACACCAGCAGCCCACTCAGCAGCCCTGCCTGCTCCCTGCAGCGAGGCCCCAGACACTCACCAAAGGACTAAACAGGAATCCCCCACTGCCCCACGGCAGACTGACTGACTGCATGGTCTGCATCACACACACGCACACACACAAACACACACACACATACACACACACACACACACACCTTCAAGAACTGCAATTCACACATGCATTTGCACACAGAGTTACAGACAGTACAGAAATAGACCCAGTCTGGGGTATTACCATACACTCTATCTGCCCAAAAACACCTCATCCACTTATATCACACTGTGGCAGTGTATGGTTTTACCATATGTGATTAGTTATAAAGAGAAATGAACACTCTTTCTATCACTCCCAGTGATGTATTTGCCACTCAGTCGTGTTTAGCTCACCATTTTAACCTCCACTTTGCTTTTGTCTTATTTGTCTCGTCTGTCATCATCTTTCTTTTCCTTTCTTTTTTCTTTTGACTCCTTCCCCCTCCTCTCTGTTTTAATTTCTCTTTCACTCTCTCTCACACACTCTACATTTACATTCAATCAAACATCCATACGGTAATGCACACAACATAACCCCCGGCTGTCTCACCTCCCTAAATTTCACAATGACATTGGGTGATGCACAGAGACAGAAAGTGCAGATGAAAGGAAAGGTCAGGAGTTCCTGAGCCTCTAGTTCCTGACATTGCATCACCTCCCACGGTAGAGCTGAAGTGCTCTGTTCCCCTCAGAGTTTAGTGAAGCACTTCACCAGGAAGGAGGGGCTTTCTTCCACCCTTTCCCCTCAACATTTGCATGGCACTCACGATTAGGGTTTTCCCTCCCTCAAGCACAGAGAACCACATGGACTGACAAATGTTCAAACTCACATTAGAATTTAATTATAGATTATACAAAAGGTGCCCTAACTCCTTAATAATCCCCATTACAGCTAATAACTGAGACCACCCAGGACTCTATTCATTGAGTCCTTTGGTAAAAATTTAAACTAAGATCTTAAAAATGGTACCAACTATAATCTATGTTTAATTTAATCCCAATTTAATTGATAGTTACTGTTTGCCTCAGGCTTGAAGATCTTGTTGAATTTGAATATCTGTGACTCTAATCTGAATGACACCTCTGTCAATTTTGCCCCACTTGGCACAGCATGGTAAGTCATTTCCTGCTGAAACATTTCATCCAGAGGATGATTCAGTGGTTTTGATCAGTGCACATTTACTCAAGCATTAAAGAGATATGCTAGCAGCAATGAAACTGCTGCGTTCAGATGATAATGGATGGTGCTTACTATAAGACTCAATGGCGTCATCAGAGGGCGCAGCAGATGAAGACAAATTTACAATATCAAGGATGTTCTGGGAATATTTTGGGAAACACTCTTACTTGCCTTTGGCAAATAGGACAAATTGTTGTTTTCGCACTCTGGTTTTTGAAGAAATTACACAATATAAGATGATGGTAGGCAGATTTTGTTACCTTTGGACAAAGTTTGCAGTCTTAATGCCAAGCTAAGACAGCTCTCTCCCAGCAGCTTCATATTTATGTAAAATTGTCTAACTCTCTCAATAACCTACAAAGCCTATTTCCCAAAATGTTGGACTAATCCTACATAATAACATCTTAGTTGAAATGAGTGGGGTTTCTCTGTTATTGCAACTTCAGGCAGACATTCAGTTCAGCATGAGGCCGTGGCTGGATTTGCTTTGTCATGATGGCTGCTCTGGACACATGATCCCCTCTGCAGCAAGCACCCTGCTGGTGTCTGTATCAGGTCAAGCTCGCCGTCAAGAATGCTGTCTATTTCCAGTTGACCTGCCGTGACAGCTAGTTATAAACCTGGGTTATGCGATTAGGACTGCCAGAGCGGAGGAAGAGGAGGATGAGGAAGACGAGTGTGGGGTTTCCTGGGAAGCTCCCAGCCAGACATCTGCTGCCATCACTCTATCACCCTCCCACCACCTCACTCCCATCCTGCCATCACGCCGTCTATGTGCGATTTGCACTCTTTTCTGTTTCAGAGTGTTAGAGATGGCTCTTTGTGGCAGGCAGCAGTGCTCCACTGAATAATTCAAAGTGCCAGCAGGGACAGACAGTGGATTAAGTCCCCGCAGAGGAGGAGGAGGAGGAGGTGGTAGAAGGGTGAAGAGCAGAGACAAGGCTGGATGATGGGTGGGGGTGGGGAGGGTGAGTGGGGTTTATTCCATTAGACTTGAGGAGCTGAGGGAAAATTCATTGACAACGCTGCAGGGTGGGCAGTAGTGTTAAATCAGTGAGGTGTCAGTGACAAAAGGGGGCACTGTAAGAAATGAAAAAGGAAAGGAGGAGTAGAGGGCGAGCAGGCACCACGTCATATGACCAGTGGGAGATCCCTGAGCAGAGCTGATCACCTGACCTACTGGAAATGCACCCTGCTGCCTGTGAATGATTCCCAGAAGTTACGTGTGTGTGTGTGTGTGTGTGTGTGTGTGTGTGTGTGTGTGTGTGTGAAACCATGCCTCTTGTCCTTGTCCTAAATATAGATTACAGCAGCAAGAATTTGTAGGACACTAATACATGCATCACACTGAGGGATGGGTGTGAAGGTTTTACATTCAAAAAGTTTTACATTGAAATTAAAAAATATTCACTATGGTATTTTAAAGGACAGTGGAAGCCCTTGTGTGCAATGCCCTTCGGGTGTCTGTCTTTGTTTAAGTGTTGGCAGCTGAGTTGAAAAAAGGATTTTTGGTGAAACAAAGCTGTGTGTTTAAAGTCAGTGGTGCAGTGAGTGTTGAGTTAGTGTGATCACAGTCTAAACTAGGGTAATTCTACCTCTCCCTCTTCTTCTTCTGCTGCTGGACTTTTGGCCCAGCTGTCTCACGCCCACTCACTATCACACACATGCACAATTTCTAAACAGCCAGGGCATCATTTACATACAGTGCAGAAAGTCAGGGGGATTTGATCAGTTGTCTTTCTTAGAAAAATGTCTTCTAATACATTTAAAACCGGATGAGATGATCACTGAGCTGAAGGTCATTGTTTTGACTGACCATACCAATTCCTTTTGGGTCATGTGCCTATATGTTTATTCTGGAAGCTGAGGCCACTGTGGCCAGTGACTAACCATCCAGTGGCTATGTGTGGGTGTGGGATCACAGGGTTTGATCAGTCAAGTTTCAAATGCGTTTATGGTGTTTTGTGGTCTCTGCTGGTTTATAAGTCTTGTTGTTACTTACTCTTACATTTTAATAAAACCCCCCCGAAAGTCCGATGATGGGCAATTCATAGTGAAATCATTACTGAGCGAAAGGTGACATTGTAAGTGTTTAGAAACCTATAATGAAGTACTTCTAAATATGCAATGTGGTTTGGATAATGATTATATCAAGTTTTGTAAACTATGGGTTTATAAAAATTAATGACACTATGATATAAAAGTACAAGCAACACTGTAACAGGTAACTCACACATACAAGAACAGTTTCAAATCACAACAGATTTTACGATCAAAGAAAATTATGACATCTCTGACGTGTCCTTTGTTTCATGTGAGGTGAGTAAGACATTAGGAGCTGTGGTTTAGGGGTTATACAGACATGAACTTTACCTCTGTTTAATACACGGGTTCTGCTCATACCCAGGCAGCACGGTTCAGGCTGAGGCTGATCGGGCAGCATCCAAAGCCCCATGCATTCTGGGAGTGTGACTAAACAAACACTATGCAACCATAACTGCACAGCTCGCTGATGGACTTTATGGGCCTTCTCTGAGCGCAGCGCTTTCAGGCTTTGTGGAGCGGGATGAAAAATGCACTCAGCATGAAAAGACGTTAAATACTTTCCATGCACGCACGTTGGCTTGTGTTCCCTGGAGGATGTCCGCACGTTACTTTATACGTCCCTGGTGGGAATCTGGTGTTTGCTTTAGTTCCGGGTGGGTTGCGCTCTGGGTTTGTAGGCCGGTGTTTTCAGGCCAGTAGCTCCAGTAACAGCACGGCAAAACTACTGTGTTTTTAAAGGGAAGCGGTGTAGCTGCTGTTTTTCTCAGAATGAGAATTATGAAAAAGTATCCCCTGGTTCTAGGTAAGTGTAGGTGAGGCAAATATGTCTTTGAAGTTTACTGAAATACACGTAATCAATGGTGGTTTCACAGCACCCACTCTTGTCTCAGTGCATCAATAATGAAGAGTAACTCTGCTGAAGCAGACCTCCAAAACACTGGCCTGCTGTAAACAAATGTAGGACGGCATCATTGCGGTGACGATAATAAAAAACAGACTTTGTCTGTTGTATCCATAATCAATCAGATAAACATCCTGCAGTGATTAATTTTTATTAAACTGTGGTGTCTTTCAGCTTTAGATGCGCTCTCCTCCATCTCTGTCTCCTTCCCTATCTCACTTCATCTCTCTCGCTCTAACATAACTGAAGTGCCTCACCTCTCCTATGTAACCCAATGCTGGTCCCATAGCACTAAAGTGTCATTTGGGCCGCAGCATAAGTACTCTGTGCGCTCTGCTCTGCGCTCTAACTCCAACAGATCAACAGAAGCCCAGATTAGACAAATGAATAATTCAGTTTATTGCTTTAAATGCAGTTTGTGGTAAAAGACTGTGATAAATCCCTGTAAGACTTCTGACCCCGTTCATTTTAATTCTCCAGTGTGAAGACCGAGATGTGCCCAACATGATGGAGTGGTTTAAAGCATGGCACAAGGTATTAAGCTGATTCTTTTTCTTTCTATTATTTGTCTGTGTCTCTCTCTCTCTCCCTTTTTAGGTGAGGTTTTAGGAGGGAGGTGACAACTGGTGAGCACGTCAACAGCTGTGCAATGAGATTAATGTGTATACGTGTGTGTTTCATGTTGTATAGAAATGGTAGAAAATAATATTAAGTTTGCCAGAGAGTGAATTCTCCCAAGGCCAAGTATGAAGATTTTCTGCCCTTCCCTCTGATCCACCTATGTGATAATGGATGTCAGCATATTGTAGTGAATCACGAGAGGCTGTTATTATACATCATTCATCAATTATTGATCTTTTACTTGAAGCTCAAGGCAGCCGATGTTTAGCAAGGATGATAAAGCAATGGGTCGATGTCGCTCAAGTAGAGAAGCATGTTAATACGATAACGTTTTTTTTTTCCCTGTGTGTGTGTGTGTGTGTGTGTGTGTGTGTGCACGCACCGGTTGTTTTCATTATGTCTGGTTTGTCAGGCTGTCTGTGCTGATGTATCTGTTGGGGGTGAGATTAACCTAATGAGCTCATACTGTGGGTGATGCAGTCCTACAGCAGGTGAGTCATCAGGCAAGCTGTGGGGCTCTTACTGGAACAAAGACACGCTCAGATCATCTCCCCTGCAGCTTTTATCTACTGCTGTTCTTACTGCTGCATCATCTCCTCATCCTCCCTCCTTCTGCCTCCACCTCATTACACAGCTTGGTCTCATTTACCTCCCTCACCTTCTCTCTCTTTCTCTCTCTCATCACTTTCCTATCCTTAACTTCTCTTTTCAAACCGCTTCTTGCAGAAGAAGTTCCCCCCCCCCTCCGTTTCTCTGCCCTTATCACGGTCCAGACCATGGCTGTTTTGTCTGATCCTGCATTTAATCCATAATTTTTATCATTTGCTAAAAAGTGTGTTATAAATCCATTAAAAAAAAAAAAGAAGGATGTAAGGAATGGCACAGTGGCACATTAACATACCCATTAGATGACCTTAGATGAAGACTGGAAGTCACACAAATTCATGAGATTTTCAGTTTGCACATACTAATTTTACACACATCAAATGAGTTTCATTTTTAGAAACGCGCTTATTTGTTGTATTGCTGAGAATTAGATGGGAAGATAATAAGAAGAAAGAAACCACCACCATAAGAAACCACTCTTACGGCGGTTTGCTAAATGGAGCAATAGTCAGTAGTGGGCCAGTAGTGGGTTTCTTTTAGCATAAACACTGAGAACAAGGGGAAGAAATGTCAAATCTCAGTTTTTGTGCTGGACTCTTTCTTGTTTGGGGCTGCCAACTTATCCTCCGTGTTTCATTTTACACCAAGATATATAATGTTACATGAATAAATGAAACTCAGAGCTGCCTCCTTGATCATCGCTGCATTTCTCCTTTCTTTGTCCTCTGCCTCTTTTCCACCAGCTTCTCTATGTCACACTGCTTCTATTTGCATTTCTACTGCTGCTTGTATTTTATCCCCTCCATCACACAGCAGTAAACACGAGAGCCACAGAGACCGCTGGTTTGCTTTTTTAATTAGATAAATGGACTTGGGTCTGCTGGACCAGACAGAGAAATCACTCTCTGGACTCCAGCACTGTCATAATGATTTCTTAAATTAATGAGGTCCAACTAAACGTTATTAAAATCTGGCTGTGCAGCAGATTATGTGTACTTTTACCCACTGCATTTTGTATTTAGGTTTCTTAGGTCTGCACTCAACCTCGGACAAGGTGAACGCCCAACAGTTTCCAAAGAGCAGCCTCGACAGATGCTAATGGCAAAGGAGGAATTCACCTCACACTGCAGCCTTACCTGGTCCTGACAGGATGCAATCTGACTCTCCTACACCCAGAGAAGGTGAGGCCTGGCTGGATGCACTGGGCGGAGAGGTGGCACTGTCCCATCTTTCCAGGGAGGATCCCTTCAGACGAAACAACATGCGCTCAGACAGAGGGGTATTATCTGTTGTTATTATTGGAGATAATTGTGTCAGATAATTATATCTATTAGCCACGTTGCGTCGTTTCAGGCACTCCAATGTCAATATTGTTTCAATCACAGTCCTGAGAGCGCTGTAGTCTCATGGGAAAATACCGTGGATCAGGTAAAGAGTTGATGTAAGTGAGGTGTAAGGATTTTGTTTCTCTTTAAAGCTCTAACAATAATAGTAGTAACTATGAGAGAAAAATGTAAATATTATAATATATTTTATTTGTATAGTAGTGTTCAGGTCTTGACATATACAAAAGTACAAAAATCATTGCATGCTTAAATGATCAAAATTCAGATCTATGTCTTTCATTATTACCAAAGACGTTCTCTTTCCTGACTTGCCCTGTTTCCTTGTCATACATGAACATTTCTGACTTTTGACTGACTCACTCACAGAGGGCTTTTGTGTCCTGCAGGTGTTGAGGTATATGAGGCTGCGCTAAGGAGAGTTTTATTTCTATGGGCCCCCTGAGGCCCAGAGGCCTGGTCCAAGAGAAAGACCAGAAGCCGTTTCAACTTCCTCTACTGTTGTTTTGCATGGAACACAACTTCAAACACTGTACGTCAGACGGACGCACAGAGACACACACACACATAAGTTCACAAAAAAACAAACAAAAAAAAAAACACGTACATACTACAGGTACATGCTTCTCTGTGAGTTTATACAAGTTTACCCACAAAACTGAAAACATTTCCTGCCAGACTTTCTAAAATACAGACATGAACGTGCATTATTATTTTCACAGGCCGTGGAGAGAAGAGAAGGTTTGAACTTGCTAAAATGGCTGGAAATCAAGCGGTTTTATGTGATAAATATAGTTCTAGGTGTATAGAACTACTTTATTTTACTACTCTATTTATAATACTTTATACTAATATTGTTATATTGTAGTGAGCGTTTGTGAAAATAGGGGCAAGACCTGTGAGCGGTGTTATGTTAACTTTGTCTCATCTACCAAAAGTATCTTTACTACTTTTGTTATTAACTGTTGTGATATCACAGTATTAAAATGCTCTATTACAAGAAAACTACAGAGATATATACACAGTAATATAAATAGAAAAAATAATTAATAAAATGATAATGTATTTTACGTAAACATTTAATCTGTAAATATTAACTGGCAACTGTCTATTGAGTGTAGCGGACCACAAACAAAACTCAAGTAAAGTACAAGTACCTCAGTTTCTTAAAGAAATAGTCTGCTCTGATTCCAACTTTAGAATTGAATTCTTAGAAGACAAGATCCCTAAAGAATAATTTGCACTAGTATAAATTTAAGTCCAGTTTAGAGTGATGATATACAATACAGTGTGTAATATTAGACCACAGCAGTAAATGGAGTCCAGTCAACAGGTAGAGCAGCAGAGCAGAGAGCTCCCAGAATGGATTGTGTTAGCGTCTCTAAAGCCCCTGGAGCCACAACACTGACCTTTCCTGTTATGGAAATGTACTGCTGGCTGTTCTAGGCCCACAGCCACATGCTGCTTGTTTGAATGGCCACACAGGCCCCCTTCTGCTGCCTGCCTCTTTCCTGAAGACTGCTTTTACTGTTCGCACTGCTATGTGAACGCACGTTTGTGAAGCATTGTTCAGCCGAATGGGCACAATGTGTTCTCTTTTTTATGTTATTCTCTGTCTTTATTTTGGCATCCTTCTACTCTACTGTGTGGTACAATTGTGCGGAAATTTGCTCTGAGCTCCTCATAATATTCGATAAATAACGTCTGCTTCTATCTGTGTGTGTGTTGGATTTCAACCAGTTGATTTGTGATTCCAGGCCAAAGTTGCAGTTAATTTCAAGCTGAAGGCTGTCACAGAGCCTCCCTCTCTCCTGCCCGTCACTGTGATTAGGGGCTAAACTGGGGCAAATGAAGTGACATGTTTTGCTTTGCAATGAAAACAGAGCTGTGTTAATACTTGCATGTGGAGTTGTGTGAGCGCAGGGGCAGGGGCGCGCGCTGCACACTGGGTCAGCTGTGATGTTGCACCGCGCTCTGTCCGCCATCATCTGGACTTTCCATGTGATGTGATTAGAAAGTAATTTGCTCCTTGACAATCTGACCCAAGAAAAACACCTGCTTTATTAAAACAAAACAAATTACCCCATTTAGCCCAAAAGACATAGAAGTGAATGGCTTAGCGGCCTGAATACATCACATGGATGGATTATTATAAACAAATACAGGTTTTAGGAGCAAATCAGAGCACAACGAACATGATCCTTATTGTGATGTATGGTGGCACTCAACCAAAATCTCCAGTATTTTTGCTTGACCCACAATCAGGTCTAAAAGGCTCAACAGCAGGGAGCTGAACATTGATCCAGATTATCAGAAGTCTCCATTTCAGATATATTCTGTGTGTCCCAGAACTTTGGTACGATATTCTCATGTTTATCGTCTCTCATATTTCAGTGTATTCTCATTTTGAAATGTTTAGCACTGAGTTTTTCCACTAGCTTCTCCTTATAGTGGGTAGCATAATACTACGGCTGTATATTTCACATTAGAAATGAAAAAGATTGTGCCCAAGCTAATTACACTATGCTCAGTTACGTAAAAAACAAGCAACCTTGTAAAATAAATATTTCTGGATTGATGTGGCTGTCGTGTTGGAGAAACTGGAAGATGTACAGCAGTTTTTTCCAGCATGTTCTGTATAAATGGGAGATTTTAAGGGACAATAATTTTGGTTAGAGAAGGTTGGCCACAAGAAAAGAAAGCCCTCCACTCTCCAAAGCAAGGGGGATTATACTTTGTGACGTAAACAATGATCAGTGCTTCGCCGCTGGTAAAAATAGATTTAGCAAATTTGCCAGCAGGCATTTGTATTAAATATGACTTGAAATATGCTAGAAATGCCACGCGGCTTAGCACTGCTTAGACTTGTGACGTGTCCCATTGTGAAGCCGTTTGTCCTCCTACAAACCTTCAGAGAACAATAATCGGCGATGGTGGGGGGTGTTAGCGTAGCATAGCGTGCATTAGCATTAGATCAGTCAGCTGTAAGCTCGGGTTGCTTACGTTTTGTCAGGGAAACTAAGCGCTGCATCATAATCGCTAAGCTGTTGGGATGCCCTTTTCAGTTTTAGTGTTTTGTAGAGTTTTGTAGAGTTTTGGATGCTGCTGATGCACAATGAGGCCTTTTCATATGATTGTTACAGCACTGAATGTGTGTCCCACTCAGCTTTGCAGCTTGATTTGTGCTGCTGGTAAAGCTGTGTTATTTTTTTCAGGTTGCAACTTCCAGATGACACCTTTTCCAGTTGTTTACTCATCTGTAAACCAGAGGTCCTTCAGGCATGAAGGTCCTTCAGGCATGACTGTGGCCCTGTGTAGAAACCAAAGACCCAACAGCGTTATCTCCCCTTTCCACACTGTTTCTCTCTGGGTTAAACCCCTTTCT
Source organism: Rachycentron canadum (assembly GCA_038496675.1). NCBI lineage: Eukaryota > Metazoa > Chordata > Actinopteri > Carangiformes > Rachycentridae > Rachycentron > Rachycentron canadum. Next base: position 1,290,418 of record CM076652.1, read on the forward strand.
ATCTATCTTTACTTCTGGTCAAAGCCAGTAAGCTGAGTATGAAGAAGGAAGAGCCTTCAACCGTATATACAGTATTGTGCATTTGAGTTTTTCACTTCCATATGCAAAAGTAGAGACATTCTTTGCTTTTTGTTTGTGCTTCAGTGGACATTTGCTTTCTGTCTGGCCCCTCTCAGTGTTGAAAGTTTCTCTTTCATTCACACTCTCTTCCTCAAAGCTGCTGTTACTTTATTCAGCTTCAGACACCCCCCGTCCCCGTCCCTGTGTGTCTCTGACTGAATGTGCAGTATTTTCTTTTTCGTGCAGACTGTGCACCCTGTGTGGGAAGCAACAGGAGAACAAGCAGCCCTGATTTATGAAAACGCAAACCAAAAATGTTTGGTCTGACTCCCAGCTGATACAGTTCCAACACTTTTTTTGTTTAAAGGGACCGAAAAAAAATTTAATAGTTGATACATTTTTAACAATAGAATGACAGGGAAACTGGGGGAACTTGAACCAGATGCACCTTGTAGCATTGTTTATTTCCTTTTTTCTATCATGAGCTTTCAGCCTCTTCTGTGTTACAGACTGCGCTTGTCAGACCACTACTTTCTTGCGTCCTCTTATTTTTTTTTCTATTTTATTTTGTATTTGAGAATTTTTTCCAATTCTTTACACAACAAAAGTAGCTTCGTGCTAAAGCTAATAAGGATGAGACAAAGCTGCCTGTAAAGAAAAACATGGGATCAGTGACCTGATCAAAAAAACGACGACCTACTCAGTGTAAAATTTAACTTCTGTCTCCCCACTTTCAAATTACTGAGTCGACCAAATATAGTACACATCTGCTGCCAGCAGTCACATCATAATGTCTGATGTCTGCACAGAATATCAGTGTTTGACACAATTTGTTTATGAGTTGAATTTAGCAGCAGCTCAGGATGATTGAAAAACAACCCGAGGCGTCCTGTGGAGACAAACTGGCCATGTGAACTGGATATACAAGTGTTTCAGGCAGATGATACAGGCTATACCACTCCTTCCCCAGTTTAATTTCCCAGTATTTATTACCTCCACGGTGACAGCTCTGCGCCAACGGTAAACTGGGATTTGTCTCTCAAAGAGTTGGCCTACTTATGCCAAGAACACAAAAGTCTAAATCTGTTCTTTCATCGCTTCTCTGTGCTCTTCACAGACAGACAGAGAGACAAGATTCCAGCACTGGTGCCAGCCTCAATAACGCATGTGTGTGTGTGTGTGTGTGTGTGTGTGTGTGTGTGTGTGTGTGTGT
>CM076652.1:1292190-1319925 GCA_038496675.1 Rachycentron canadum
TCTGTTATGGAAATTATTTTGCAATTTGTTTAATAGTAATTATCTTTATCTTTTGTGTCAATTTGCCTTGCCTACTTTTGTTTGGAGATTTTCAACATTTTCCAGAATGAGACAGGCTTCGGATAAACTGTCCACATGTGGTAAATGTTTTCAGTACATTTAGACAAAGACAAGTGACTAAGGGCTAAGACAATGGCATATTAAAAAGCACATTACATTTTAGATTTGCATTGCACTGTGATATAATTACAGACAAGTCTCCCAATTTAAAGAAGGATTTCAGCTAAAATAAAATCTCTTGCTCCTTGACTTAGAGAAAATGAACACTACACTTGGCCATTATCTATCAAAGCAATAAAAATACACCTATAAACAACAAAATGGGCACAAAATGTAATGTTGCTTTTTTAATGTTCAAGTATCATAGGTCTATAAAGAACTAATTAACTTAATATAATTTCATGTCACCTTTGACACATTTGAATACCAGCTCAGCTCGCTTAAGACACCACGGTATGGTCATTTCCTGCAGAAAGAGGAAGAGAGCAGTGAAAACACTGAATTGTTTTGCTGTGGTTAAAAAAAAAATGTGCAAAACTAGATGATCACGATAGCATGTCACTCTGTTGGTGCAAAGACTGACTCAGGACAAGAGGCTAAATCTTTTAAAAAACATGGCTAACTTTTATAGACAAGGTTAATCAGAAAAGAAAACATGGTACTTATATGTTAATCCATATATGTATTATTTTTATCTATTTTTTCTATTTCTCTTTTTAATTTACTTTTTAATTTTAGGTTTTCTGACCCCACAGGTAAAGGTCTTTTTTTTTTTTTGACATTCCCATTCCCTCTTGGTGATGTTTTTGTTGAGTCATGCTGACAGTTAAAATTGTGACACATTAAAGAAATACACACTTACACCCTGTTTTCATGTCTCACACTGCACAGTCTTACGCAGGTATGTCAATGAGATACTGTCTATATTACATATTAACTAGGACAAAGGCAAAGTCTCTTGTCAGGTGACCATGTCAAATGTCTCAAATGACAATGGTTTTAATAGATTAAAATTGGCATGTTTCTGCACATTTGTTTTTATCTCCCATCTGTATTCAGGCTGTTGGAGGTGACCTCAGGAGGTACTCATCTGTACAGCCCGCCTTTGCTCACAGTGAGGGGCATTAGATACAGTACCAGTCAGGTTTGTAGATACTTTCCCAGTGACTTTCCCATCAGCTGTTCACCTACTAGGAAATCTGCTGCTCCCATCTCAAGTCACAAAACTGGATTTATGAGCTGGAGGCAGGGGTGTCAACAAGGCCTAATGTTTAGTCCCACCCAAACTGTGTCACCCGCTATGGGGTTTAAGCCAGAGACAAAACGCATGGGTTTGGGTCTTTGATGCATTGGCAACAATATGACTAAAGCAATTTAGGTAGGAAAAGGCTATTTCATACAACTGGAAAAAATGAACATAGCATTGTCTGCAAACTGCCCCCAGCCTAAATTAGTTTTAAGCGTTTTCAATTACCTTTGTGCAAATGTTCTAGAATATATTATTATGTCACTGAGCGATTCCTCTGTGTTCCTTTTCCTTAAAACTCCAAATTATCTCAAAAGGGAAAAAAAAACACCTAAAAATAAAAATAGGATGAACAGCCCTGTTTTATTTTGATTGCAGTCTGTACTTCATGTAGAAAAACTGTTGTTTTAATGCCAAAACACAAGAATAGGCTTGTACAAACAGGAAAACATCACCAGTAAAAGGAAAATGAGACAGAAGAGGACAGATGGAAAGTTTTGATGTGAAACCTATCAATTAAAGATCTTCTGGTTCCTGGGGCTTCAAACCATAGACTTTGGTTATGTAAACAAAGACTCTTGATTAGACATGAGAAGAAAAATTGCACTGGGCATGTCGTGGCACGAGTGCACTCCAGACAGCAGCTTGTTGAGAATTTACTTTCCATTTTATGGGATTCTGAGTTTATTATGATTTAATATTCACTCTGTTAAGAGTTTGAGAATGAGCTGCCTTTCAAACTGAAAGATAATTCTGGTTAGATTCATTTTCAACAGAAAAAAAATCCATCTTATATTAACTGAATATTGACCCAAACTCTGCTTAATTCAATCACTGAAAGCTTTCTCTGTAGTCTCCCTTACTGTGTAAGTAGACTGCTGTTGCATACACTCTGAGGCACATGGTGAGGTACTAAATAAACAGACACGTTTATGACTCTGTACTCTGCCCTCCTTGCTTTAAACCCGGCAAGTGCTAAGTTGTAGGTTGAATTCACAGCCAGGGACCTGACACTGTGCAGCTGAGGATGAAGTGCATAAACAAGCAGAGGCAGAATGAAAGAGAAGAAATTCTCACTGAACCATCCGTTAGAACCACAGAAACTTATGTGGTTTTCTTCACACAAACTTATGCTTAAAATAGAAACACAAGACCAAAGCAGAAAGAAGATTATTCTGAAAGGGTTAAAGATGAAGGTTTTAAGAGCTTAATCTGCTCATCTGAGGTGTTCTTGAGTAACCCTAAAACCACATTACTTCCTGTGGTGATGTTGTTGCAGCTGAGTCTGGATGCATGTAGTATTGTTAAAAGGACACCCCAAAATAACATTTTACTCATTTATTTATTAAATAGTATTTTTTGATAATTTCACCTTTATTGGCAGATGAGATTATTCGTACTAACAGGGAACATGGGGAGAGAGGGATATGTAACGAAAGGCCCAATGTATGCTTTTTTACCATTAATCTATTATCATTACCATTACATCACCTTTATCACTATTTCAGATGTTTATTAAACTATCTTCATCTATTTTAAACATTTATCAATTTCTTTTAGCAAACTATTCAGACTTCTGTTTGCTTGATAACTAGTTTTCGTGCACTGAACCACAATACACAGTGTTAATGGGTAATACTGGCTGAATATGAAATGAGATGTTACTTTTAATTCCTACAAATTAGTTTGGCTACTCTTTAATCTTTCACATACACTGGCATCAGCAGAAGCCCCCTCAAATCTAAGTACCCATGGTTGGGAATCACTACTTTAAGGATACCCAGAAAAGTCATTTACAACTCACCTATGTTCACTGTTCACTGAAACTCATAGGACCACAAGAAACAGAGCTATTTGGCAGTCATGGTTATATCGCAACGCTTTCTAAATCTGTTCAAGTCAAGTGTTTGGTAGCCAAACAATTGCTCTGTCCAACTCAAACACTGACATTTTGCAATGGTAATTTTTTTCATGTTTTGTATTCTCTCCTTGACAATGCACCATACAGAGAAATCATTTAAATTTTTTTTTTTTTTTTTTTTTTTTTACACAGTTTTAGAAGCTGTACACAGATGGCTTGGCTTGTTAACTTGTACTTTGGGTGTTGGTGTAGGAGAGGGCTAAGATGGGATTGTGGAGGCTGACTCACCTCATGGCTATTGGGTGTAGAAATGAAGTGCGTGAAGCCTGGCAGGGAAGGAATGTGCAACATCAAACCGTTCGCAGTACTGCCGGCTACTCTTACCTCTGACATGTCATGGACCAGCAGCAGAGGCACAGTGACGGTGGTGATGTCATGCGTACAGCACACCTTCAGGATGTTCCGCAAGCCCATGATGGCCGGGTCGCGTGCCGTGATGTTCCCTGAACGGACATTGTCATCCACGCACAGGTGGAAGACCACATGGACCTCTGACAGGTTGGAATGCCTCGAGATGTAGAACTCACCTTGAGGAAAAGAACAAGCAGGTAAATTAAAAGACGGACAGTAAAAATTATACACTACTAAAGCAATCTGAAAATGTCAGCGCTGAATAATGAGGAATCAATAAATCATTGATTTGTGCAGGTGAAGAATATATCAATAACCATTACCTGGTAATATGTTAGATGGATTTCTTTCAACATTTTTGCTCTTATCATCACCCCCATTCCTTGGAATCTCTGTAGGGAAAGAGAATTAAAATTACATCCACAAACAGTGACAATGCTAGATGGCGACAGCAGCTGGACTTTCCTTGAAATGCTTGTACGTTAGCCAGCTTCTTTATATACAGCTCTACTCTACCAACCACTATGCTGTGTTATGCTGTGAGAAAGATCTGGACACAGTTATTCCCTCAGTGTATTAGCAATGATGTGAAGTATCCTCTGTTTCCTGGCTGTTTAATAACCTTCTCATCCTGCTGGTATGTCACTGACACTCTTAAAAGCCTTGCACTGTTACAGTCATGTGTACTTATTCTCACCTTCAGTTCAGAGAAATAATTTTATTCTCATATCTCTAGTGTCAAAATAAGAGATTAAGTTCCTCTTCCTCATCTTGCTAAACAGGAAATCAGATAAATCAGAGATCAAAGTACAGGGAGAGAAAAAAAAATTTGTAACATAAATTCATGTACCATGTGTCTCTGTAGTGCAGCAAAGCAAGGCCATAAATAACAGCATTAGTTAAATATGTTAATCTGCTTGCTGTCTAAAAAAAAGGCATCGTGGCTCCGTAGAATAATCAGTTTAATTCAGTTGTGTCTGCCCAGGTCACTCGCTTTCTGGTGAAATCAGGACATCCAGGATGAGAGCGGTGTGACCCTCAGCCTCACAAAACCTGTCGCTCTCCTTTTACTAATCCTCCTCGAACGCTCTGCACACAGCTGTGGTTACAATGAGAAAGTGAAGCTCCAAATCTAACCAGGTTGGTTTTTCTGCTTGCTGCTCCGCTGGGCTCTGGCATAAAGCACCACCTGCTGCACCTCATCCAGCTGCTCCTCCAGACAGGGAAAGTGGAAGTCTGTACACTCCTTTGCCACAGTTGCAAAGTCTAGAAGTCAGCACACAAGAGGCCAAGAATTAAAATATGCATGAAAAAGCCACTTTTGGGACCTAATGACTATTCCCACTGGTTATAATCTACAGATCGTATCTCTATGACTCTGCTTCCACACTCCTAACAATCAATACATACTAAAAGGTTAATAAAGAGCCTGGACCTTAAACAAAATATTTCAAGAAGTGTGAATAAATAGTGTTATTCATCCAGTAAAGGTGACAGACAACCAGAGTAAGTAGGACCAGAGTAAAAAAACTATTAACCGGTGCCAAACAAAGCCCTGTAGAAATGATTGTGAAATATGTAGAAATTATGATTAATTTAGAGGAAATTATAAAAATAAAGGACTATATTTCCACAGAAAAAGCTATCAATTATATTCAACACATCCCCTGACCTCTCTTGATGCCACTGTAGGAGTTGACCCTGTTGTCAACCAACAGCACCAGACCACAGAGGGAGGAGGAGTACAGTGAAAGGGCCGTCTGTAGTCGCCGCAGCTTTGCCCCACTGCTGCCATGACGCCGGTGTTTACAGAAATCCAGCACATCTGCCCGGACCAGACGCAGGTTGTGCATCGTTTTCAATTGTGCTCCTGCACACATACACAAAGACACCCACACAAAATCCATTAGAGATCACATCTATACGGCCTTCCAAAAAAATTACAGACTCAGAGTAGCACAAATATGAGGCATCAGCCATCACAATACAATGTTTGAATGCTAGCTAAGAATGGAGCATTTGAAATCAATACCTAAGTGTATGGTGAAGCTCTCCTCCAGCTGAGGCTGCTCCTCAAACATCCTAGCACCAGAATCTGCAAGCTCTGATAGCTGGTTGGGCTGCATCTTAATCTCCTCGCTGAAAATCAATCATGCAAACAAACCAATCAGTAAGGATAGTTATCAAATACAGCGTAAAAAACAGATAACTAACAGCTTCAAGAAAAGACAAACAGAAATAAACTGAGCAGAAATTAAATGTTACTTTACAGGCTATGCCTTTAACTAAAAGTGCATAATTATAAAGTGCTCAGAGTGCTAATGTAGAAGTATTAAATTCCACCTACACATAACAGATTAATGATATTCAACATTAAGAAAAAATGATGCAGGGTCAGCAAGCTGTGAAAAGCTCTTAGTATGCAGGTCCTGGTGGTTTCAGTTTTGATGGAATAGGCGATATAAGCAGAGTGAGAGTGTAAGACCTGCATTTAAACCAGAACTCAAGAGGACTACATTAGTGTTAACCCCTATTAGCTGTTTTTGCACTTCTTTTCCCAAGATGCCAGTCATAGCTGATACTGCAAAGCTAAGCATCAGTCATACGAGTGTTTGACCTCTTGTAATCACTTCAATTAGTATGTAAATGTAGCCTGTGCTCCAAAAAGCCAGCAGAGAAGTTGTGTTGTGGATAAGAGCTGGAGGAGTTCAGCTGTGGAGATCCTGTTAGTGAAGGGTCAGTGAGAACTCCAGCTAAGATCCAGATGAAAAACAGACTTTTACACTAACAAGGATCACAGATATTTCAGTTATTTGTTTATTAAGTTGATGTAATTTTTAAGTCAACAAAACAATTATTTTTTCTGATTCCTCAACACAGCTGCGTCTTAGATTGTCTTGTTAAGTTTTGTCGTTAAATCAGTCTCAGTTTTATTATCCCCCTGCTTCTGCAGCTAATCACTGTACAAATAAAAATAAGATGGACTTAAATCTCAAAGCCTGGACAAGCCCAAACCTCTGCGCCAAAAGCTCATCGCTCCGTCGCCACCTTTTGACAACCCCACTTGGAGCTGCTTCATCTACAGATTTCTTTCAACCGTGTCGGGAACAGTTTTTTTCCAACCTAAAAAGAGTAAGCACCTAAGCACCTGACTCCAGTGTTTATTATCTTAAATCAACAGTTTTTGCTTTATGAGTAAGCATGTTTTTAATAGAACTTAAAAAGCCTGTACAAGGAGTGTATGGGTGTAAAGCGTAACGTAAACCCACAGAGATTAGGACTGTGTACGCATATAAAGATAACACTTCAGTGTACAGACAAACACGTGTTAACAGACTCCCTTTCTGAGATTTTACACAAAAACATACAGACAAACTCACTTAATTTTGCTGCTGTTGTTGGATTTCTGTAGGTCCTGGTGTAGTTTGATGACCCACTCCTGGTACTCCTGCTTTTGAATGCCAGTAACTTGCTTTAGCTCACTAGCCCACTTGTTTTCCAGCACCTGTTTAAAGGAGACACTGTCAAACACATCTGGAACACACAAAAAAATTGTTACTAAACAGACCAAGCCAAATCTGAACCTGCTTTTAAAGATGTGTCAAACTATAGAGCACTCTGACTTTTTTTGTACCTGCTGTGCATCAAAGTGCTGAGATGCCACTGCATTCACATCCTGGTCACTCAAAGTATTCCCCAGCTCGTGCATCACTTTGTCCATTTCAGCTGATTGTCTGTCAGACAAAAAAATGTTATACAAGAAATGAAATGGAAGCAGAGGAAGGTGGAAAGACATAGAAAGATAAGGAAAACAACCAACCAACCAGTATGGCCCAAATGTTGTATAAATAGCTACGTGCTGTGGTGTGTTGTAGGATATTTTTACCCATGACCTGTCTTTGCTCAAATTCTTGTCAATTTGTGTAAAAAGGTCTAACTGTGTGAAACCTGTCAGTCAAACTCTGGCACAGACTATACAAATGTGTTGACTGAGATCAGCTAAAAACGGCTCCTCCAAACAAACTCTGGTGCACTTTGTTACCAGTGCGAATGGAAAGCAGAACAACATATAGGATTTCATGAAGATAGATAGGTGATTTTAGATTTCAGCAGATCCAAATGACCACACGGTAGCAAACACAAGTAAAAATGCCTCTTATTAGTCCTGTTACTATCTGTTCATCACTCATTACTATTATAAAAAGCCAACCTGCAGAGTTATTGGTCCTAAGCTTTGGTCTTTGACACCAGAGAAAATCAAATAAACAAAGTGCAGTAATGTGCTGTATACAACTTGCACTCATTTTGCTATAGCTTCAGAATTGAAAATCAATTATTTATATTTATTTCCTTGGTCCAGACCAAATGAATCAATTGAATACAAAGATTCCAGGCAGTAATCCCCAACACCAACCTCTCCTGAAGCTTCTTAATCTCCATGTCTCTCTCACTGATTAGCTCAGAGATGCTAACAAAGTAGTTGTGCTCCAGGTTGAGGAGAGTATCTGAGGCAGGGGAGTGGATCAGCTCATGGTAAACATCGGCAAAGTCTTCATCCCAACTGGGTTCTTCCGGCCGAGCGTGTTCCAGTGTCGTCTACGACAAAGGGAAGACAATAACTACTCCAAAAGGAAAGTTGGTGACAACAAGTAATATCTCAAAATGGCTACAAAAAGACAATGAAACAGGTTGCCATATTGTATGACATATATTGGGTGAATGAGCTGTTGCACACACTGTGAGTTAAAAATGACCAACAGGAAGCTGACTGTGAAAAGCTTAGAATTTATAAATTTTCACTATGTTCAGAGGAAGACAAATGAGGAAGGCAATATGCAATCTAAACACATTTTAGAGGATTTTGCAATAAACCATAGCAGTTGATGATCCATTCTTAGAAAAGCAACTAACAGTATTCCGAATCTGAAACTCCTCTATTTATACAGGCTCAGGAATCTTCAGGCCACAAACATGATGGACACTGGAAAGCTTCCATGTGTATTTCTGTGTGACTGCAGTAAAACACTGAGAGGCGGCCAGTCTTACGTGTCATAAATGTCCGAGTGCAGTGAGCCAGAGGGGTTTCACAACATGAGCTGCGACAACCACCATCTTTATTATCAATGCTTGAGCAAGTAACAGCAGAGTGTCAGCGTTTTGTGTAAAAGCAAATAAACTTATTGAATTTATCTTTAAAAATTAAAGAAGAAACATTCACATAAAAAAATGCATGATTGAGTAGACCATACTTAATTTAATTAGAAAACCACAAGGGCCACTCAACGTCTCACTAGAATGTTTGTTCTGCATTGATCCATAATATAAAAGTGATGAGTACAATCTCAAATATGCGGAACTGCCACCACATATTGGATCTGTGAGAAGAAAGTGTAACCCAGAATAATGGGTAAGAGAGACATACACAGCATGTAGGCTTATGTAATTATCAACTTGCAGATGCAGTGTGTTACTTCAGATGAAATGTACATGCAGCTGGTAAACATGAGGAAAGTGTAGAGAAGGTTAGATGCCATTTGGACTTGAATACGTTTCTTAGTGACTACAACAAGCATGAATTCATATTTTTGTAACTGACAGTAACTCTAACAAGATATTCAAATGTAACATGTCAAGTTCACTGATCAATCAGAGGGGCAGAAAACAAACTGACATGTTTATGGCATTATTTTCCAAATTATATCTTATCGTTGAAATTATATATACTTCAATCCACAATACCCACAATTTTGTGTAATGTCAGAGTGAGTGAATACAACTAAGGGATGCACACCAAAAAAGATATGTTCACTTCTTAAGAAAAGGCACCAGGGCCACCATTTCATTAATGAATGGGAAATATTTGTACAAATCCATATGAATCCAAACACATATCATGAATCTATATCTGTCAAGAATCTACACTGGTTATTGATTATGATATCAGAGCTTGTGATATAGTGAATGAATTACTATTACAGGCTTTACTATTAGGCTCAGTAACATACTTAAACATCCAGTCACCTCTACATAAGACCTGGTCCATGCATTAGTCAGCTGGTTCACATCTACATCTCCTGTGGTGAGTCTCTGCAGGGCAAGCTCCGCCTCTCTGTCATAATCCAGGATGGTCTCATTCTCAATGAAGTTGGAAAGTGAGGTTTTTAGCTCTACGGGACGAGATGCATACACAGCAAAAACCAGTCATTTACAAAATGTTTTCATTGTTGCGCAAGCCAAGTAGTACATTGCAAAATCCATAACTTGGATATATTCCAATTGTTTCAATTTCTAACTAACAGCATTTGTCTTCCCAGGAAGATGTATGAAAAGAAAACAAATGTTTCTTGCCTAGCTGTGTAGATATGGATTAGAAAATCCGGGTAAACGATACAGAGCTGACGATGTGATTGAGGGCACAGGGTCCCACACCAGTATAAATAATAATGATGCTGTTGTTTTTTGCACATTACTATGTAAAATGTGGTTTCTGGAATTTAAACCTCAAAGACGTTTATGTTACATTTGCAAATATAAAAGAACATAACATGAAATGCTTTACAACAAAAGGATTTTTGTATTTTTAGATTAATTGCAAAGTTTTTTTTTTTAAATTCTCTTCAATCTAAGGTAAATTATAGGATATAGGGAGTACATGACAATCTCCCGCAAGCAAATGAGTATGAATTGGTCATAGATAGCTAATGTAATGTTAATGTCTCCAATAGAGTGATGCCACAAATAAACAAGTTCTGTAGCTTGTCCTTACATGATTTTTAACCAAAAGCAGCAATCTCACCATTTTCTATATAGCAGGGTATTTTATGTAGCAGCATCAAGCGTCCATGAAGATCGCTGATATTCTCTTGAACAGGAAACCTCAGAGGCACCTTGAGGACACAGTTGTGTTTTCCTGCCCTGAACTCAAACACAAACTCCTTCTCAGCAGCACTGCCCGCTTTAACTTTGTTCTTCTTCATGGTCAAAGCTGTAAAATAGAAGGAAATTGATTAACAAGACTGGAAATGATTTATATTAAATCTGTGCAGAAATGCTCCATATCCTAGTCTGTCCATCAGTCCCTATTTGATTAAATCTGAGAGTGTAATTGGTTATTATTGAATAACAAACCCAAAAATATGCAAAGAATGAGGCCTGAGCATGAACATGACAACATCACCTCACTGTCATATCATCACATTTATAAAAATTATCAACTGTCAACGCATTTTTTAAAAAAAAGAGAGCAATACTTTATCATTAATACGTTTTTACAGTCTCTATCTGGCAGCGGACACGTGTTTTTGCATTTGCTAAAATCAACATATTTAATATCTGGTTGTTTTATTTAGCCTTTAGCCCGTTAACGGCTATGGAGAATTAGCTTCACGTTAGCTAGCAGCACGTTTGACGCGATATTTATATATAAAAAAAAAGAAAACATTAAATGCTTTGCCGTAGTCACGTTGAGGTGGCCACGGGGTTAATACTTATTTGGGGGACATATAAAATCTATTAGGGAGACTTACTTGAGTATGAATGAGCAGTATTTGATGTATTTCCGGTTGTAGGTCCAGGCTGTTGTTTGGATCAGTCAGCTGACCGCCGCCGAGTGTGGCAGCAAACGGCACTTTCGTGTATTTTTGTGGGTAAAATTATCTTCTATTTTATTTATTTGGTTTATTTCCTGCGAGAATTTGAAGTCAGAAAAATTACGCAGTTCACAAGATTCCCATAATTTGTTTTATTGGGTTTGTCTTTATGTTGTTTTACGTGCACATCCAATTTAAAGAGCCGCGAATCTATCGGTGCCAAAGTTTAATTTACGAGAGCGTTTTCTTTGAGCAATACCCCCCCTGCTGGCCACAGATGGTGCGTTGATGGACGGTTTATGAATGAGACTGTTCTTATTATCATGCTTTTACCTTTAAGTAACTATATACTATAGAAATAATACTATATAATATACTTTATAAACTATAAAATTAATTTGCCACAGTAAATAATTGTGATGAATAATGACAATCACTATTCAAGCCATACTATTTTGTAGTCTTGTAATGGTGATGCTCTGCAACTTCACTCCATTATCTCTGCATTTAAGACTGTAATGCTCAACTGAAATTACAAGTAATAAGTGTCACGGTTCCATTACACTATGTTCTTATGTTCTTATGTCTGAGGATAAAACATACTTGCTCAAGTTAAAATCCATCAGGCTTAAAAAGTTGCTGGGGGCATCGGTGAAACTGATATAATACTCTGACATAACTGTATAAAGTCTGAAGACTTGGATCATTGTAAAGCTTCGTGTTGTTTCTGTTTCTTCCCCTGATTATTCATGAATCACCACACTTAGATGTCCTCACCTGCTGACCCCCTTCAGATAATACTGGAAGGTCCTGATTGTGAAAACACTAAATACTGTGTATCAGAGTAGATCTTCTTATTTGTGCCCTGCCAGTCAAGACCCCACTGGTCTGCACTGATACTCACTGTATGCACCTCTGCTGTGAACTGGGATCAGAATAACTACCAGACCCCTGTCTCTTAGCATCTCATCACTTATTGCAATATGTTTCAAATTTTTTTAAATCTTAGCTGTGGTGATTTCTAATCTGTAATATTGATATAAAACCCAGTTTTGTGCACAGACCAGTAAAACAAGCTACTGCCACCCAGACAGACAAAGTGACAAGTGACTAATAAATAATATCATCACTGATAACCTGCCTTAATGTGAAGACTGATAATTGCATTTTCATTTTCATTTTGACCTCCAAAAATCATAGTGTCGTGTCATGAATGGACTGAGGATGCTGAAATAATGCATCCTGTGGGAAGTGGGGTCGCGTGATTGCTGGACTGAAGGCAGGAGGCAGAAGGAACAGGTGTGTTGAATGGCCAGCTCACACAGGTGCCTTGAGTGTCTCTTTGTTCTGTGTCCTGAGCTAATCCTGTTTGCTCTTCAGTTGAGCTGGTTCCCTCCATCCTTTCACCTTTGTCCCAAAGTGAGTATTTTATTTCATTAAGTGTGCTCAAGTCAAGTTTATTTTGTTGTCAAGTAGTACATCTAATCTCCTTGGTTTGTTCTCACATGGATATATATTTAGAGGCAATGTATTAATGTACTGATTTTGATTTTGAATTGTTTGTTGCTTTATTCAAGATAATATAGAGTTTCAGCTATGCATATGTTCTTTTATTTGTAGAAGTATACCCACTCGCACCTGACTGACTGCAAGCAAAAGATTAAATATTTTCAAAGGGAACCTGCGTTGATCGTATCGAATCAAGTGTAAAATCTTTGAGTTTGATTATTTTAATAAAGTTCCCATTGGGCTTCTATAATTTTAACATTCGTCTGCACCAGATTCTTTGATTTGATTGAACACTACATTATCGTCATGATTGAGCATTTAAAAGAAAACCCAACCTATTTCATATTCCTGTTCTCCAAAACATGCAACACTCCCTAAAGTTGGAGACCATTGTTCCATAACAATGAATGGGACTCTAATGCTGCAAGGTAATAAAATGTTTGTAATTTCTTCCTCCAAAACTTTCTCCAATTTTAAATTCTGAATGAGAGCTGTTTGGGGGATGGGGAGGGGGGGGGTATACAGCACAGCCACTGTAGGTCTGGATTATGGGGTTAGCAAAATAACTCCTCCCTCCAGTGGCTCAAAGTAGTAGCTATACAACTATAATAGTCTGACTAATGAAGGCAAAGCTTTGGCATTTTTGGACCTTTGCAAGTTTTTTTTCTTCTGTATTAGGCATTTGCAGTCAGTAGCTCTTACCTTGGGGGTTTCCATTTAAAGAGTGGAGTTCCTACATTCTACCATGTAATTTCACATTTGAGATCTATCTATATATATACTTTTCCGTCTGTCTGGAGAATCCTGATCTAAGGATGTGATATTTAAAAGACATAAGGCCTTGCTTTCAAATGAGTGAACTATGTCTTTATGAACGTTGTGATTATTAGTAACTGGTGCACAGCTGCCATTTACTTGCGGTTTAAAACCTTGCAGTGTAGTTTGTGGATGTCAGCTGCAGTTTATTGAACTTGACTTGACTTTTTTTTTTGTTTTTGTTTTTTTTTATCACTGCAGCTTATAGTTTGTCTAGAATTGGTGTTTGCTGGTTTAACAGCAAGCCAGATTTTCCATGAAACAAGGGTGGGGGGGGGACTAGTCACAACATCGGATCTATGGGTTGAGCTGCGCTGTTTATACACTGTCCTCGTGCGGTGATTGGACAGAAAACCCGCCATGTCTCCTTTAATTACCTGACGGCGAAACCACGAAGGCCACAGTGGCGGCTCCGCTTCATGTGTCTGGACGAAGAAAGCAACTTCTGAGGCAAGTTATTGAATGTTTTGGTTTTTAATTCTGCATGGCTAAAGAAACGGATTGGTTGTTGTCTTTAAGGGATACATTTTACTTGGCACAAACTTGAGACGCCGAATAGATTAAACTGAACTGTTGTTGAATCCCCCGAAAAGTCAATTATTTATGTTAAATGGCTTCATTGACGAGGTAACGCAAAGACGCCGAAAGAAGTTGCTTTTGAGCGAAACTGCGACAAACTTGGTGCTTAGGGTTCCCGCAGAGTGACGATGAAGTCGCGAGGACATTTTGGCTTTTTGTGATTGGACAACGACGCCGCAATCACAAAGCACAGGCCAATCAGAAGGCGGTTTATTTACCCCCCCCCCCCCCTTCATCTCCACCGCCGATGCCGGAAGGTGTAGTAAATCGTCCATCTTGAAAATCTACCACACCTTCAGCATCTGCGTGGAGATGAAGGGCAACAGAACCACCTGCCCGTTGATTGGGCTCTGCTAAGTGACTGCAGTCAAAATGCCAATTAATAAATAACTGAGCTTTGAGCACAAAGTTGTATCTGTTCAGAGACGTTGACAAAAGTACTTCCTTTTCAGCGCCTTTGTGTCCGCCATCTTGAACAGCAGGTGGTGGTGATTGTTCTTGTTCTGCTCCGGTGGGAGCTGGTCATTGGGTTTATTGGCAGCAATTTATGTTTGGTTTTTTTTTTTAAATGAGGCGATTCCTCTGAAAAGTAGATGACATGCCAAAGTGTGACCGCAGCTCACCTACCTAACCACATACCTCCAGCATCGCTTTCCAACTTAAAAATCTTTGACTTAATTTGTGGCCATACCCTGGATTCAACCTCAAGAGTTGGCTTTTGGCGCTCGACACAACTCCTAAATTAACTACTGCAATGTGGTCGTATTTGCAACAATAACAGTTCGAACTAGACATAATAAATTGGCTTTCATCCATTCACTTTAAAGGAAACTTGTTGAAACTGGAGCACAACCAACAAGAAATGGTAAGTCATTGGCATGAATACTCTATACCTGTGTGGGCCTAAAAGGATTTCGAAGTTTTGTATACACATAATTTGAAATGTGGCTGTATATTAACCTTTGTAAACCTGTAAAATAAATCTGCATGAGACATCCAAGTTTGTACATGTGAAGAATTTTTCCTTGTAGAGATTTGTATTTACAAAATAAATGAGAACTGAAAACTGCAATAACAAAGTGTCAATGAGCTTTTCATTTATAAAAAACAAGACTGACTAAAACTGAATAAATGATGTAACACAAACACATCCCACAAAATGGGTTTTGACAAAATCTATGAGCAGAAAACTTAATACTTGTGCTCGAAGTTCCCAAACTATATGTGACATTGAAGTTACAAATGGATTGTTGCTGACTCTTTGACCTAAATCTGCTTGGACAGTGACAGTCGTATTGCGAAAATGCCAATTCAGTAGGAAGGTGATCCTGCTGCAGTAGATTTTCAAAATGCACAATGGCACAGGCTAGAAAATGACCATTGAAGATCTGCAGCAGGGGTTTCAGGACCATAACACCTGTCCTCTGATTTACTGCTTTGTGATCGTCAATCAAATTCCAGTTAAAACTTTAGTGTCACAGTCTTTGGGAATGGGAGCACCAAGTTTTACAGTTGTCTGCTCTGTATCTCTAAACATCTTTTAAAGTGTCCCCATTATCTCGTTTGTTTAGCTTTAGTACCAAAGTCTTGTTTTTGGACTGGTCATGGACGTGTGTAATTGGTGGTAGTTTCTACTCCCATAGCAGCGCTACCACTAATTACATAAATATTAGGCTATGGAAGCTGCCACCACATTAAATCCATCCATCAACATTGATTGTTTTTTACAGTTAAACTGGTAAGTAGTTCCTCATAACTAGTATAACAAGTTCCTTCACAACAAATAAGACAGCAAGTATATTAATCATAATATTCAGGCCACATATACATAGTCACATCCATGTTGTTTGATGCATTAGTGAGTGAGGCTTAAGGCCTTAGACTGCTTCAGAATATTTTTAGTCAGAAGAGTCTCTGAAAAGTCAAGTCCAGTGGAATGTTATTTTAATACAATGTCCATCTGTTTACACAGGGATACCAGGATCCACCTCAAGCCAGTACTACACCCTCCAGTCCTCCACAACCAGCAAGAAACGGTAAGTAATGCGCATGACTACCCCTCATACTTGTATGGGCTCAAATTAGGGTCAAAATGGTTTTGAATTGGTAAAGGGATGTTGACAAATAATTCCAGTGTTTGGTTGTAAATCAACCTTTTGTAAACCTGTAAAATACATCTACAGGAGAAATTCAAGTTTCTGCATGTGAAAAAATGTGCTTGTGTACATGAGATTTGTATATGTTAAAAGACAATATGATACAAAACTATGAACAAATGATCAGTGTTGAGGTTAAATAAAGGCACCAAAAGAAGAAATGTTTTTTGTACTGTTGCAGAGGAGAAATTGTGGGTCCTTTTTGTGTGGAGTTCACACGTTTACCTCCATGGGTTCCCACCAGATATTCTAGCTTTCTTCTACATGTCAGACTACTGTTAAGCTCGTTTCAGTTCCATCACCAGCACCAACAGACAGTCGAGGATGCAATCATCTGTCTGCTTGACTGCGTCTATGCCCACCTTGGGTAAGCCATTGACCACTGTGAGGGTTTTGTTTTTTCACTTCTCTAGTGTGTTACCTGGGTGGCAGACCACAGTACGTGCGCCTGTAGCACTGTATGTCAGAGTGATCAACAACACTCGAACTCTACAGGGCACTGTCCTTTCTTTTCCTCTTCACCCTCTAAACCACAGACTTCAGCTACTGCACAGGGATCT
This sequence comes from Rachycentron canadum, assembly GCA_038496675.1. Taxonomy (NCBI): domain Eukaryota; kingdom Metazoa; phylum Chordata; class Actinopteri; order Carangiformes; family Rachycentridae; genus Rachycentron; species Rachycentron canadum. The sequence goes on from CM076652.1 coordinate 1,308,978, forward strand.
GCCAACTTCAGAAGTTTTCTGATGATTCTGCAGTATTTGGATGTATCAGTAAGGGAAAGGAGACTGAGAACAGGGGTGTGGTGGACAACCTTGTCACTTGGTGTGAGCTGAACCATCTGCAGCTGAACGTGACAGAGCCAAAGAGGACTAGGGCTCTGGTGACTCCTGTTTCTATCTGCAGGGTTAGCATGGACATTGTGGAAGAGTGCAAGCACTTCAGGGTGGAAAGGGACAATAGATTGGCCAAAACACCCTCTACAGGAAAGGCCAGCACCGTCTTTTTTTTTTCTTGGACAGCTGAGGTCCTTCAGCATTTGTCCTTCAGTATTGGACAATGCTTCACACCCTCTCCATGACATACTGGTCAGCCACAGAAGCAGATTCAGCCAGAGACTCATTCCCATACGTTGCACCATACGAGCGCCACCGGAAATCATTCCTTCAACCTGCTCAATGCCTCCATCATCCACCAACTGACTGATTCCTGGACGGTTTTTCCACCCATGTGCAATAATCTAACAACTGTACAATTCACTGTAAATGTCATGTAAATATGCTTTTATATTTTGAAGATGTGGTTATAATATTATATTTATATATGTGAAATGGTGCACTGTAATATAACAATTTCCCATGAAGGATTAATAAAGTATTTCTCAATCTGAAATAAAGCATCTTTATATAGCATATAATAAAATGTGCTGTGTAAAACAGTAAATGCAGAAGACACAGCAAATATGTGGAAATTATAAAAAAGGTACATCAAAACCATGACTTATGAATTATGACTTGTGTGTAACTTGACATTAAGTGTGTATTCGTATTTGTGCACGCTCACCAACGCGCGGATGTATTTTCTTCAAGTTTGAGTAAGTAAGGGCGCGTCTAAAAATTGCCTTCTTACAAACATCCGAAAAATCCTAATTTTTATTTTCATGAAACAAATTGGCACACAATCCCCACGGTTTATTAGCCTTTAATGTCGATATAATAGGTCGGCGGGTATGGAAATATTTATTGACTTGACGGTTTATTTTAGAAACATCCTCTGGCTTTGTTACACGCTTTTGAGTTGCTGTGGGTATTTGCAGACGCCCCCACCGACGGTTGAACCGTCCCGTCATACCTCGCGTGTCCAACGGCTCTCCACCGAAAGCTCGCTCATTGAATTGCCGTACTTAGCCTGTTCAACCCGATTTCGGCAAATAATTTGGAACAAACCGGGTTGGACCAGCTCACTGGACACCAGTTATCTGCCACACACTTCCCACGACATTTTATTTATCTGACTGCGGCGGTGGAGCGAGCTTTCCTGGGCTTGCTGGCTGGGTTTGCTCGGGGAGGCAGGGGGAAGTACGGAGCTGGTCCCGAGTGATGATGGAGCTGGAGTCGGCCAGTAACAGAGGCGAACTGGGAGCAGTGGGAGACTCGCTACAACCACAGACCCCGAGCAGGCACGAAAAGAGCCTGGGACTGCTGACCACAAAGTTTGTGACTTTACTACAAGAAGCTAAGGACGGAGTGCTGGATCTGAAAGCTGTAAGCATGCAGCCCAGAGTCTTTGTTGTTAGCTAGCACATGTCATTTTGAGCCTGCCCGCTGTCGTTGGGTACATGCACTTTCGCTAGCTTGCCTGTTAGCCTAGCCTAGCTGTGTGACAGGCTAATTTGAATTGGCGATACTTCTTTGCTCAGGGGTTTGTAGTTTTTCAAACCTGGGCTACTTTCTAGCACCTGCCCAAACATTGTCATGGTAATTTCACACCTCTTAAAAGCGAGAAAAGTTAGGTTACACACCAAACTTTGAGGTGACTGACCAACTTGCAGACTCTGCCCCCTGCAGATTCAAAGTTTAAAAAGTGGGTCATCTTTTGTCGCTCCTTTCTGAGCTAACGCTGCTGCATCTTCACACATGAGCAAGTTTTTTTTCTGTTTGATAACGACACTCGGTTACTTTTTAATTTTTTGAAAAGCACGATGCTTTTAATGACAATGCAATTAATAATGTTAGCTGTGCTCTCATCACACTCCCAAGGCCATAATTATGTAAACAGGCTGTTCAGATGTTAAATATTGATCCTACTGGCTGATAAGTTTGTTAAAGATAGCTGAATATTTAGTTGGTGTTTGTGTGTAATCACATACAAATAAAAACATATGGATCTTTGCACAGTGACCCGTGCCATTAAGGAGTTATTATCCTTGAACCTGATTACAGTAAAATTGGACTGCAATAAAAATAGACATTCTTAACAAACACTGCCACCAATGTTTTTTTCCCAGCTCAAACCAGAGAAACAGATGGCAGCTTGACCAGCCAAGCATTACTTTGTGTAACAGAACAGTTTCTTTTCACTGTGACCTCAGTGACTTGGCAGACAGATTGGCTTCATAGCTGCTGACATTCATGTTGACTTATTTCTCTCCCTTTCATTCTCATTTCATCTGGCAATAAAAACACGCTGTATATATGACAAGCTCTTATGATTCATAAATTCAGATTATGATTCACTTCGAGCAATTACTTAAAGTACTTTATCCAAGTAACAGAAAAAATTTACTTTGTGTAATGTTTTTCTATTACATGGTAATTAGTCAAAAGTTAGCAATAGGTGTGATTACTCAGACTAATGTGAATATAATACACATTTTAGACATAATAAGAGTCCTATGACTTAAAATTGTTTTGTATTTACAAACTGAAGTTTCTTGGACTGGCATCTATCTGTATTTAAAAAAAGCCATTTAACCCTGGTCACCTTTGGGTCACACAGTCATACTGAACTGTAACTCGTCCCTACTGTTTCATTGGGGAAAAATAAATGTCTGTAATATGAACTATTAAATAGTTCCTCTTATAGTTTATTAGCTGTCATTTAGCATTTTTGTGACCCCAGCTCACCCATGGGGCATTCTGACAAAGCCAAGACTTATCAGCACCAGCCATATGGTTATCATTAGTGTGTTAAGCACCAAGAGGTTGGGTTCGGAAGGAAGTTTATAAGACACTAAGATGGGTGATGAAACTTCATGGTTTTTGGTTGCAGGCACTGAACCCACTGGCACAGATACAGCAGTGTATGTGTTTTCAGCAATAAGCCAGTAAGCTTCATTGTATTTTTCAATGCTTTTGTTCTGTCATTCAGGCTGCAGACACATTGGCAGTGCGGCAGAAACGACGTATCTACGATATCACTAATGTGCTGGAGGGAATTGGACTGATAGAGAAAAAGTCTAAGAACAGTATCCAATGGAAGTAAGTTCACGGTTCAAAAACTGTATTAAAAACCAGGCAATTTTATTGTAATTGTTAAACAAAAACATTGACCTCCACAGTTTGCAAGGGTTGAGCTAATAAAATTTTATCCTGACTGGACATTGTCTACATCACAGAATTGTAATTGTGGTTAGGTAATGAGAGGGAAGAACTATGTTAAAACCATAGTGTGTCTTAAAAGCACTTACACCAGCCCCACCCAACCACTTCCACTTTTTCACATAGTGTGTATAAATTACAACTTTCAATGGATGGCTAAGAGCCCGGAATTACGTTATTTATGTATGTGCTTCGGTTTTCTAGTGTGTTAATCTGTTGAACAACAGAAAGCAATCTGTCTAGTGCAGGTGTTCTACTGCAACCAACTGAAGAGCTCTAGATATCAGAGGTGCAAGTGCACCTGAGAAAGACAGAATGGCTTTGCTCAGTATTGTGCATTATAGTGTCATCAGTTAAGTGACATTGTTTTATGGATATTTGCTCCCATACCTAAGTTTTTAATTAAAAAATATGTTCTGGCAACACAATTCATAACTGTGACCTTAAAGCAAACCTTATGTCTATAACAAGCTGTGGTTATTGGCATATTTTCCTGTAAAAAGGTTTCCTGTTAGAGCAGCTGCATCTGTTGTGTTCATGATCTAATACAAGGCAGATGGATCATTAGACAAGAGACAGTGAATGAGAAAGAATCTGCTTAGTTGTACCAATAATAAAACAGGGTGTTGATGAAAATCAACACATGTGCTCATGAGCATGTAAATCTGTTTTTCCTGCTGTCTATACATGACCATGTACTTGTCTTTGCATTTCAGGGGCGTAGGTCCAGGTTGTAACACCAGGGAGATAGCTGATAAGCTGATCAATCTGAAGGCAGAGCTCGATGATCTGGCTCTCAGGGAACACGAGCTGGACCAGCAGAGAGTCTGGGTCCAACAGAGCATCAAGAATGTCACAGATGACTCCAACAACAGCCCATATCCTTAACTGCATAGTATGTTTATGTGTCTGTTGTAGCTAGAAACAGGTCTTCATGTCAGTATCATCAGCTACAGTTTCATCTGTTGTGACTTTTAGAAGATGTGTTCCTCATTTGGGTTTCTTCATACACAGCCATAAAAAGCAATTACAAGGGTAGCTACAGAAGACATTATACTTTTATATTTAATTTGCACAAGCTTAATAGTACTGCCCATGAACTCTAAACTGATCTTGATGTGGAAAACTGGTGGACTTAATTTTTATGTCCCGTGAGACATTTTTTCTGTATATTCTGTTATTTCAGTAGAGCTGTGCCAGGTGTAATCATGGTCCATCTGACAAATCTTGTACACCTATTGATGAAAAATATTTAGTGAATTTACAGGCTCATTGGAGCAGTGCCAGATTGTTGACTATAGGTACTGATGTACAGCCAGGGGTTTTCCTGTGTAGGACAGATTGCCAATTTTTTCATGGGCATAAAGTGCTCCTGAAGAACAAGGACAACTGTGTCAAACTGTGTGGAAACATTTTGCAGCCATTTGTAAACATGCTGTTACAATGTACTTATATATTTTGTGCAAATCACTTGTGGTCAGTATTTAGGCGTGCACTTGGCACACAGTGACACAGCACACAGCAAGTAGGCACCATGACAAAAAAGTGAAACATATCCAATCTCACCACCATCTGGTATCATAATGGATTACCCTGGGCATACATTGCCACTCATTCTGCCAGGTCTGTCAGCCACTCGGCTCGCTGTGTCCTGGTCATTTAAAGGGGCACACCACTGATTTTACACATAAAAGTTGCAGCGCGTAGTGCCCATCCTGTATATTGACTTCAGTGCTTCTATCTTTCTAAAGTTTAAGAAAATAACACTGGACAGCTTTTTTACTGACATTTTTCTTACTTTTAGTGACAAACTTTGTTGTATGAACCTTAACACATTTCTACTATGGCTTATGTAAAACATGAAGACCTCTGTGGCGCTTTCAAAGGTAATCTTTTCAGATGCTTCATACTTTAATAGTCTAATAGTTTTCATTCAAGACTTTTAATGACTCATGACCTCTGTTTTTTTTACAGGTGATACACTCCTAGCAATTCGTGCTCCCATCGGCACACAACTAGAGGTGCCCATACCAGAATCTGTAAGTTGTGTGTGTTGTGTATGCAGGTCACCCCCTGTTGTTTTCTGTTGCATGCCTCATGCTGGGTTTTTGTATGTGCATCTAGGTCCTCAATGGGCAAAGGAAATACCAAATCCGTCTCAAGAGTTCATCTGGTCCTATTGAGGTTTTGCTGGTCAATAAGGACCCGTCCAGTGCATCTCCTGTAGTTTTGCCCGTCCCTCCTCCAGATGACGTCCTTCAAAACCTCCCAGCACCAACTCCTACCTCCCAGCCGGCCACTGCTGCCTCCCAGGTCCACATAGATATTAGTTATCACTACTCAATTAGTACTACTTATGTATTACTATTGACTGGATTTTCACTCTTACTTTATTGAGATAATAAAAGAGGATTTAGTAAAAGACATTGATCCCAGGATGGCATCATTTTTTACAGTTTGCCTCATAGACATGATGGTTGTGTTTGAAATAGTGTTCATTTAAGTAAGTTAACTCACCAAGGAAAAATGATTCAAAGCAGGGTCACTCCTGCTTTTTTATCGAAGCAATCCAATTTTTTTCATCATGCAATGTTTTGAATTTCCTTCATCTGTTTACACAACAGGCCCCCAAAGCACCTCCACCCATTTCTACAAAACCTGGTCCTGCCACAACAACAGCAGCAGCAGCAGCCAACCAGATAATCTCAGTGCCAGGTGAGATGGTCCAATGAGTGTATTTGAGCAGAGATACTATGGATTTTTGCTCCACTTTTGCTTCCTATCATTTCTTCTTTTATACAAAAGTGTCATTTCAACTTTTATCGTTGTATTATACATATATGACTATAATATGCTACCAAGGGATAGTATTACCTCAGGGATTTACAGCACGTTGTCTCACATTTGTTTTATTTCAGAAGTGACGAGTACCACGGCGCTCAACCCAACAACAGATGCATCTTCTACAGTCACTCAGCAGCTTCAGTCCTCCGCCTCATTGGATGGATCTGCATCTTCTTCTGCCTCTGCAGTATTTGAACCAATTAAGTCGGATCCCTCTGAATGTGAGTTTTTCATGTTCCTAAACTCTTCTAAACCCTACATGCACCTTTTAGAAAAACAACAACCCTCATAAACAATGATAATATTGAGGTTAATAATTTTTTATCTATCTATTTATATTGCATGCAAGCTTTTGATCCATATCACAGCAAAAATTCACTCTTCCTATCATACACTTAACTATGTGATGATATACCTGAAACGTTTGCTTTCTTTTTAGTGTTGGAATTTCCCAAGGAGCTCTCTGAAATGTTTGATCCAACAAGAGGTAACCATTTCTTTAGTTTTTCAGAAATTTTACATTTTCTGGTTCTAATGAATGTGCAGTTACTTTAGTCACCTTCTCAGTGTCCTTCATATTTAAGTCTTTAAAAGATTCTGTTCTCTCTCTGACAGAAATCATAAGTGGAGATTTGTTGGAGGACTTGATGTCATCAGAAGGTATGTTTGCTGACAGTCTCACTGATGGAGAAGCAGATGGCAGTAATGATTTACTTATGTATAATTTGTGTAACAGTAACAGTGTAACTGTTGAATAAGCCTAAGTTTTGGATCTCACTACATTTCAACACATTGAATCCTTTTATACATCCTGCATGTCTCATGAATTTATTTGTCTGCTTCATCTCCAGTGTTCTCACCTCTACTCCGACTGTCCCCTCCACCCAGCGACCACGATTACATATACAACCTAGACGAGACAGAAGGCCTGTGTGACCTCTTTGACGTCCCGATTCTCAACCTCTGACCCTGGAGATTGTCAGAGTGGGAAACAGTTTCCCTTACACGCTAATCTACCTTCGTTTTCTCCAAGTGTTCCTCCTCACTGACAGTGAAGGTGAGACGAGGTGCAGGAAGGCCCATATGATCTGATCAGCATTCATGGACACCTCTGCACTGACACGGTGAGCTCAAGCTGAGCTCAGTCAGACAGTAGCTTGATGTACAGCTTTACGAAGAAATACATGCAAGAACAAAACATTCTATTAACTGTTTTTCAAAACAAATGACAAATAACTATATTTTTGGATTTTTGTGTATTATAAAGCGTCATGTTTGTGGATCAGCTTTTCCGTGTGCTCAAGAGCAAATGTGTGTAAGCATACTTTACATGAGTGTGCTTGTGAGTCTGTGTGTCTGCTTGTGTTTTGTATCGAATGCTCTCTAAACTTGAGTCAGATGTCTCCAAGAAAAAAACGACAAAACTATCAGGTCAAGAGTCATAGCAGACTAATGGAGCACAGCCTTTATCACCCGGCAGCTGCTCACGCATTGACTGAATGAGTCCAAACACAGCTGGTTAAATATGCACTGTCCTCATGTACATAGAGAATATATATTTTGCATTAGTAGCACACAAGACTATTATGAACTACATTTGTGACAGTCAGAGTAATAGTTTGCCAAAAAAAAAAAAGTGAGTACCATACTCAAATGATCAATACTATGTATCAATTGCTTTGTTTTGATTAATACTCGGTCTTGATTAAACCTTTCAGTGATTAAGTGTTGTTGTGTTCCAGTTAGAGAAAGAGAATCCTAATGCTAAGATGTCAGCACCAATAAATTTAATGAGCGAAGGACCAAAAAAGTGCAGGACTGGGGGGGAGTTTTAGACTACAATTTTAACACATTTTTAGATCAACAAACAAGGTGCTTGATAAAATTAAAAATTAAATAATCTCTTCCATAAACTACACCTTACGACTACCTTGTTTTTCAACCGGTTGAATATTAGCACATCCACACTGAGAGGTTTGATTGTATGAAAGAAAAAAAATAGGCATATTTTCAGTTTCATTTTGCCTCAGGACGACTACTGTTGCAGAATTTTATTGACTGATTTTATATAAAACTTAACAGGTTTATGACAGATGAGTAGCCTTTCCCCCCTTTCAACATGAGTTTTGTGGCGATTGTCTTTCTATTATAATGTATGTATATAAACATCATTGTACCCATGTATGTATTTCTGATGCAGTGAATATAGTCATCAAGAGATGTGATCCTGTTTTGGGTTGTTTTTGTATATTTGGCACCAATCCCTATTCAGTAGTTGTTACATTTTTCGAATTGTGCTTTCTGTTCATGCTCCTCACTCTAAGTTTAATTTTTTTTTCTTCAACTCTAATTATTCTCTCTGTGCAGGGGACAGATAAGTAGCAATTCAGGGTGAGTTGTAATTTGACTGTACAATATCAATATTATTCATCTTTCTATGGTGCTTTCTCTGTAAAATCATTTTGTGTAATAATATCCTGTTTTGCCCGGGATTACATGTATGTATGTACAGTATGTACTGTGTATATCCTTCTCTACCGCTTGTATAGAATAGCATTTATTTTTTATACCTGCTAGATATATTATTACATGACCGTTGCTACTAATTTTGGGCTAATCTTAAACTTAAAGGGATTTATCCACAAAACCTTCTGCTTTATAAAATTATCCTGTCTCATCGTTGCACTTTACATCACCGTGGACGGATTCATTGCTACTCATCTAAGTCTTGATCAGTAGCCAGTTGTCGTGTTTGGACAGTGTTGTGAGCAGCCAGGGAGTTTCTCCAGCCCTGGGTCGAATGGATGGTGTCTGCATGTCGGTGTGTGAGACTCAGTCCTACTAGCTGTTTTTAACAGGCTCACTATTGTTAGGCTTTAGTTGCATCAAATGATACAAAATAAACACTTTAGTATTCTTTGTGTATTGTCTGGTTCCCTTGATGTCCTATGTAAGTGAAGGATTTTATGCCACTACACTAAATTCAGTTGAACAGAAATTACCATGTGTTGTATTCATGAGCTGGAGCCATGCTTTTGAAAGAAAATAGAAAAAGACCCTAAGCTTTTTCATTCAATGTAACATTGACAGTTGTAAATGTTGATGTAATGAATGGATGTGACCTAATTTGTCGTTATATTTTGTGGATGTTGTCCACAGACAATAAGATCCTGATAAAAATGTCCACCAATCCTTCAAATATCATTGTGCACTATATCCCTTAAGCTACATTTGCCAACTTACATCATTATCAAGTGATCTGTATGGATGATGTATATCTAAGTGGCGTTTTAGTCTTTTTAGCCTCATCAGTGTATGATGCAGGAGGAATAGCTTTATTATACATGCAAAGAGAGGCACAACAGTTATATATCTTCTATCCATATGTCCATACTCAATATCCCAAAAAAAAAATACCTATGTGAGAAATCATGTCTGTGCAGTAGGCAGACATGAAGTGTAGCATGGTATCATGGTAATCAGTGCAGTAATGCAGGACACATAGGGCCCCCTGTTACTCCTTTGGTTACAATTGGCTTTGATAATAAAATTCCCATCATAGACTTAGGAGAGTTTGGAAATTCGTGTAACCAGTGTTGGGAAAAGGGGGGACAGCAGGGGGCAGCTGTAACCAACTGTACCCGACCCGGAACTTTGAATTAATTCATCTCCTACTTCTTGGAAATTTGGAGGAAAGCTAGAGTTGTTAAGTATGGGCAGCAAAAGTATTTCCTTCGCTCGTGTGCGTTTCCTTTCAAAGTAAAAGCGCTGCATCGCCCAAAGGAATAAAAATCAGTCAGTATATTATATGGTCAGTATTAAAGGTGGTGCACTGAAATGGTTGAAGTTACAATTTGTCAAAGACGCATATGGATGGAGTTAAATTTGATTTCATTTCATGTCACGTCAACATTATTTCCACGTTATTGTTTATCAAAACACGAAATGAGCGAATGGGGTATTATTGTGAAAGTCGTAACCGGAAGACAGCTGTCTTAAAATGGCTAACTTGACACGAACCCTCGCCTAAACGACTCCAACCAACCCGGAACTTTTAAAACAACTAATCATTCCTGAAAACTTCTTCCAAGGACTTTCCTCCTGCTTTTCCGACGAGTTCAGATGTTTCCGTGAGAAAAAAAGCAACTTTTCGGGACTGAGCGTTGTTTCATCGGAAGGAAAATAATATATATAACACAGACAGCTGCAAATGTTTCCGACTGCGGCGGTTCCTGCAGGACAGTAGCCCTCGACTTGTCTTTTCAAACCAGGTAGGAAGCTGAGAGAGGGAAAAAAAAAAAAAAAAAAAGCTCTGCAGCTGACTCTCACATTTCTCTCACAAACCTGTCCCAACTCGTGTCCCGTGGGTTTTTGGCAAAAGCCACATCACTATCAAACAATATTATTAAATAATTTAATATTTGCACGCACGCGCTTACTTTATCTACTAACTCATATTTGCTTGAACAAATTTTGAACATTTGCAGCCAGTGCTTATTGTTTAAAAACAGAATTTTGACATTGTAATAAATGGGTTTCATACTGTACATGCAGTCTTGATTATATTCTGATTAAGTCAGATGCCACTAAATCACAGTATAATAATAGAGGGTGGGTGGGTGGGTGGGGGTGGTCACCCTGTCAGGTTAGGAATTCCAGGCAGCTGAGAGACCCCCCCCCTCCACACACACACACACACACACACACACACACACACACACACACACAC